>WWET01008033.1:0-10205 GCA_011038615.1 Limnodynastes dumerilii | reverse complement strand
GTGCCTGTATGACCTCCCTACAATGCCTGGGCATGCTCCTGATGAGGTGGCGGATGGTCTCCTGAGGACAGTCTGTGGTGCAACGTGGCATTGGTGGATGGAGCGAGACATGATGTCCCATATGCGCTCAATTGGATTCAGGTCTGGGGAACGGGCGGGCCAGTCCATAGCATCAATGCCTTTGTCTTGCAGGAACTGCTGACACACTCCAGCCACATGAGGTCTAGCTTTGTCTTGCATTAGGAGGAACCCAGGGAAAACCACACCAGCATATGGTCTCACAAGGGGTCTGAAGATCTCATCTCGGTACCTAATGGCAGTCAGGCTACCTCTAGTGAGCACATGGAGGGCTGTGCGCCCCCCCAAAGAAATGCCACCCCACACCATTACTGACCCACTGCCAAACCGGTCAAGCTGGAGGATGTTGCAGGCAGCAGAATGTTCTCCATGGCGTCTGCAGACTCTGTCACGTCTGTCACATGTGCTCAGTGCGAACCTGCTTTCATCTATGAAGAGCACACAGCGCCAGTGGCGAATTTGCCAATCTTGGTGTTCTCTGGCAAATGCCAAACGTCCTGCACGGTGTTGGGCTGTAAGCACAACCCCCACCTGTGAACATCAGGCCCTCATACCACCCTCATGGAGTCTGTTTCTGACCGTTTGAGCAGACACATACATATTTGTGGCTTGCTGGAGGTCATATTGCAGGACTCTGGCAGTGGTCCTCCTGTTCCTCCTTGCACAAAGGCGGAGGTAGCGGTCCTGCTGCTGGGTTTTGCCCTCCTACGGCCTCCTACACGTCTCCTGATGTAGATGTACTGGCCTGTCTCCTGGTAGCACCTCCATGCTCTGGACACTACGCTGACAGACACAGCAAACCTTCTTGCCACAGCTCGCATTGATGTGCCATCCTGGATGAGCTGCACTACCTGATCCACTTGTGTGGGTTGTAGACTTTCATGCTACCACTAGAGCGAAAGCACTGCCAGCATTCAAAATTGACCAAAACATCAGCCAGAAAGCATAGGAACTGAGAAGTGGTCTGTGGTCACCACCTGTAGAACCAGTTTAATTTTGAGGGTGACTCTAAATCCAGATCTCCATGGGTTAATAAATTTGATTTCCATTGATAATTTTTGTGTGATTTTGTTGTCAGCACATTCAACTATATAAAGAACAAAGTATTTAATAAGAATATTTCATTCATTCAGATCTAGGATGTGTTATTTTAGTGTTCCCTTTATTTTTTTGAGCAGTGTATATGAGGTAACTAGTTTTCATAATAATTTTTTTTTACATTTTTAATAATGTCTGAGACTCAGCCAAAGCGTCACGTGTGCGTCAAGACTGAAAGTTAACTATAATAAAGTTAATGACTGAATGTGTAAATATATCAGATAATTTATAATAAATAATTGCATTATTATCTTCTTTCATAACTAAGTTGAACAGGTGCAGGAAGAATCACTAGAACTGAGCCCAGTAGAGGAAAGGGGATGTTGGGTTATCCACCCTCAAGAAGTCTATGGTGAGCTGGAATATGTGGATGCAGCACAGGGTGTTCCAAAACATCTGTCGGCACCTGTGCCAACGCAGAATTCTCTGGTCCTTTGCCCAGGTATATATTGTCTAAAGTCTCAAAAATATATTTGTAATTAAAAATAAATATTGTAATCATCATTTCCAAAAAGCAGAGAATGGAAGTAAAACAATAAGCCGTGTAATGTACATTTTAATGTTTATTAAAATGTGTAACTCTGGTGTTTGTTAGGGAATCTAAGGATATGTTGGAGATTTCATATGTGTACATGTTTTAAAACATAATGAAATGTTAACTATTATCACTTAATTAATGTATCCCCTATTTATAGTATCACTATTCCCGTCATGTCTCTAGCCCCCCAGTACTCCCATCATGTGTCTCCAGCCCCCCAATATCCCCATCATGTCTCTCTAAACCTCTAGTATCCCCATCATGTGCCTCCATCCCCCCAGTTTCCTCATCATGTCTCTCCAGCTCCCCAGAATTCCCATCATGTTTCCAGCCCCCTCAATACTTCCATCATGTCTCTCCAGCCCCCAAAGATCCCCATAATCAGTCTCCAGCCCCCCCAGGATCCACATCATGTCTCTCTAGCCCCCCAATTACCCAATCATGTCACTAGCCCTCACTGTATCCCCATCATGTCACTAGCCCTCACTGTATCCCCATCATGTCTCTCCAGCCTACCTTTATTTTCCAGTGATGTCCAGCCTCCTGGTATATCTTTGCTGCTTTACATACCTTAGATGTCTTCCCTTCCTCTGCGGTGCACGCTGTACCTCCTTCCTTTTGATGCTGGTTCCTTTGCATGCAAGAAGTCTCTGCTATCAGCTGCTGGGCAGACCACGGAGTAGATGATCGCAAACCTTGGCAGCTGAAAGGGGGTTTGCAATCAGCTGCTCTGTGTAACTACACAGACAGCTGATAGCAGAGATCACCTGTCAGCCTTGAACTGCATGATCTGGCCACATAGTCCGCGGCTGTACTGTATATGTGCCGCAGATTATGTTGCCTCACTAGACCTCCAGGGACCAGCCCAAAACCACCAAAAAGCGGTGCGGGGGTCACTATCCCCACTGCCCCCCCGGCCCAGCCCGCCACTGCTATACTCTGGCAATGATAACTGCTCAGAGTGGATATAAATGCAGGAAGTAATGTAGCCCTAGCCCGAGAAGGCGCTACATGTGAGTCTGGTAAGTAACAATGGAATACTGCATGGAATAAAAAGAATAAACAATATTACATTGATGTATGTAGTCTGACAAATACTGTTTCAACATAAGGAAGAATAAAGTACATAGTCTGAAGATAAAACAATCTGAACTTGTGAGACTTTCCCTTTTCT
Organism: Limnodynastes dumerilii; assembly: GCA_011038615.1. NCBI lineage: Eukaryota > Metazoa > Chordata > Amphibia > Anura > Limnodynastidae > Limnodynastes > Limnodynastes dumerilii. Next base: position 7,317 of record WWET01008033.1, on the reverse strand, counting down.
CAACAAGTGTGAGAGCGTCAGCAATAGCAAGGAAAAACAGTTTAGCTGAAAATAGTAAATGCCTGGTGTCTTATGGTTTATAAAACATAACCGTTTCATTGTGGTTTTCCTCACTTGAGATGTTTAATACCACCCAGTGCTGGATTAAGGGGGGGCACAGGGGGCACGTGCCCCCGGGCCCCCCTCTACCCGAGGGCCTTCCGCCACCTGTGATCTGCACAAGCAGATTGGCCCGCCGGGGAACCTGTTTCCTAGTGCCCAGTCCGGCTGCAAAGAGCTGGCTGTGCTATGCACAGCTGCCCGTAGCTCTGATTACAAGACGCCAGCGTGATCCAAGGTCACGCTGACGTCATCAATCTGCAGAGCGCGCTGCGGAGGAGAGAGCTGGAGGTGAGAAGATGACAAAGGTAAGATTATGGAAGAATGTAGTTGGGGAATGTGGATTTAATGACCATGGAGGGGCACAGGTCAAGAGGGGCAATAATGTTAGCTGGACACATGAGAAACAATAAGGCTGGGTGGACACAAAGATTTTTGCAAAAGAAAAAAAGTAGTGCTTACAAATGGGCACACAGAACATTCACATAGGACAATAAAAATATAAAAAAAATACTTTTAATAGAATTTCTGGGAAAAAAGCAACATTTTTTATATGATATAATAGATTCAAAGTTTAGTGTCAACATAATCCCATCAACTCCCCTTGTGATTATCAGTAGTATTTAATAGTAAGATAGCATTATCACTGGTCCCAAAGATATTATTGAGTTATTAAATAGTATAATATGTATAATCTCCTATATTGGATATTGTCTTAAAGAGTATACTATTCTGGGGGCAATGATGGGGAGGCAGCTTGTTTAAAGTTGAAAGTCAACTAGCCTACTCCTTGCGTTATGAAATCAATAGTATACTCTTTAGGACAATATCCAATATAGGAGATTATACATATTATACTATTTAATAACTCAATAATATCTTTGGGACCAGTGATAATGCTATCTTACTATTAAATACTACTGATAATCACAAGGGGAGTTGATGGGATTATGTTGACACTAAACTTTGAATGATCTTATAAAACACCCCAGCTATCACGTAAGGCAACTATAATATTTTAAATATAAATTATAATAGGGTGGAGAGGTGGTTCTTGGGACATCTTATTTTAATTTACCTACTTTATCTATTTTCTCATTTTAAAAATGTCGCTTTTTTAACAGAAATTATACTAAAAGAATTTTTTTTATATTTTATTGTTCCATATGAATGTTCCTGTGTGCCCATTTGTAAGCACTACTTTTTTTTTCTCTTTTGTAAAAATGTTTTAACTTAGTGAATTGGAGCACCGACCTCTCTGATGATTTAAGAAGTAACTGATAACGTCTAACTGATTGAATATAAAAAGGAACACTCATAAGATTTAGTTAGCTAGTGTAGGAAAATCTTCTTCCTGATTTATATTATGGACACATAAGGAGGCGGCAATAAGACTGGCGGGACACAAAGAGGGCAAACATATTTCTTGGAAACAGGAGGAAGGGGCAATAAGGCTGATTGGATACACGAGGAAGGGGCAATAAGGCTGGTTGGATACACAGAAGGAGGGGGTATAAAGCTGGCTGGACACAAAGAGGGGGCAATAAGGCTGATTGGACAAACAGAAGAGGGGGTAATAAGGCTGGTTGGATACATAGAAGGAAGGGCAATAAGGCTAGTTGGACAAACAGGAGGGAACAATAAAGCTGACTGAAAACAGAAGGAAGGGTAATAAGGCTGGTTGGATACACAGATAAAGCTGACTGAAAAGAATAAGGCTGACTTAAAAAGGGGAAAAAAGGCAATAAAGCTGACTTAAAAAGGGGAAAAAGGCTGACTGGACACAGAAGGAGACTTAAAAAGGGGAAAAAGGCTGACTGGACACAGAAGGAGGGGGCAATAAGGCTGGCTGAACACATAAGGTGGGGCAAAAAAGCTGATTGGATACACAGAAGGAGGGGCAATAAGGCTGGTTGGATACACAGAAGGAGGAGTAATAAAGCTGACTGAAAAGAGGGCAGGATAGGATGACTGTAGAGAAACACATACAAGGAGGGGGATTGGATGGCTGTAGAGACACTCATGGAGGAGGATATTGGATGGCTGTAGAGAGACACATGGAGGAGGATATTGGATGGCTGTAGGAGACACATGGAGGAGGATATTTAATGGCTCTAGAGAGACACATGGAGGAGGAAATTGGATGGCTGTAGAAACACTCATGGAGAGGAGATCAGATGGCTGTAGAGAGACACACACATGGAGGAGGATATTAGATGGCTATAGAGACACTCATGGAGGGGAGATTAGATGACTGTAGAGACACACACACAAGGTGGGGGATTGGATGGCTGCAGAGACACTCATGGTGTTACACTCCGTTAACATGTCTGTATTTCTGTTCTGTTATTTTACTGTTCTATTCATTTTATGCCTGCCTATTTTACTGCTATGTATCTGCCATTGCTAGCTGTGCAGCTAGCTGCACATTCCCAGCTGCAGCTATTAGCTCTGGAGGTGTGTCAGGCCCTCCTCACTGATTGGAGGAGGGTTCTTTAAATAGCTGCTGCTGGGATCTGCACACCGTCGGTTATAGCGTCTGGTCCTTGCTTTATGCTCGCTGACATCGTGTGCCTGATAAGTGCTTTTTGCTCTTGCTACCCTGTTACCCTGTAGAGACACTCATGGAGGAGGATATTGGATGGCTTTAGAGAGACACATGGAGGAGGATATTGGATGGCTGTAGAGAGACACATGGAGGAGGATATTGGATGGCTGTAGAGAGACACATGGAGGAGGATATTGGATGGCTGTAGAGAGACACATGGAGGAGGATATTGGATGGCTGTAGAGAGACACATGGAGGAGGATATTGGATGGCTGTAGAGAGACACATGGAGGAGGATATTGGATGGCTGTAGAGAGACACATGGAGGAGGATATTGGATGGCTGTAGAGAGACACATGGAGGAGGATATTTAATGGCTCTAGAGAGACACATGGAGGAGGATATTGGATGGCTGTAGAGACACTCATGGAGGGGCGATTAGATGGCTGTAGAGAGACACACACACACACACACATGGAGGAGAATATTGGATGGCTGTAAAGAAACACACAGAAGGAGGAGGTAGAAAGGCTGGATGGAGGTACATTTGATATGTGTAGATTTCTATGCTTTATTAGTTAATTCCTTCTATAGTTTTACTTTAAAAAATGTGCTTTAATTGAATGTAGCCCAGTATAATGTTTTTTTTCTATTTTATTTATTACATGGTTACATTGAGACTATTACTTTTATATTATTAGGTTTTTCCTGTTCATATGAATAAAGTTGTTATTGTGATAGACATATATAAATAAAAAGAGTCCACATTTATCTGCAGACCACACTGCCAATGACAAACTAAAACTATTATTATATGGCAGTCACTAAAATGCAATGTGTATTGTATAGCTATAACTAGGATGCAATGTGTATTGTATGGCAATAACTAGGATGCAATGTGTATTGTATGGCGATATCTAGGGCGCTGTGTGTATTGTATAGCTATAACTAGGATTCATTGTGTATTGAATGACGATAACTAGGATTCAATGTGTATTTTATGGTGATAACTAGGATGCAATGTGTATTATATGGTGATAACTAGAAAGTAATTTATATTGAATTGTGATAACTAGGGTGCAATGTGTATTGTATGGCGATAACTAGGATGCAATGTGTTTTATATAATAATGACTAGGATGCAATGTGTATTGTATGGTGATACTAGGGTGCAGTGTGTATGATGATATAAGGGTGCAATGTGTACTGTATGGTGATATTAGGGTGCAGTGTTTATGGTATGGTGATACTAGGGTGCAGTGTGTATGGTATGGAAATAGCTAGGATATAGTCTTTATTGTATGCCGGTAACTAGGATGAAGTTGCTATTATCTTAGTGGTCCTTATTGTATGGTGATCAGTAGTATGTTCTCTACCCTGTAATATATGTCAGTAGGATACTCACTGTAATTATATGGGTCACTGTAACTGAGAATTAATAGTATAACACACTTTTCACACTGAGCTGTTGAAGCAGTCTGTGGGTGTAACAGATGATACACAGTTTATTTAAGTATGATGACGAATGGACAGATGGGATCACGCTGAAAATTCCCCTTGACGAAGCCTAGGGCGAAACACGTGTCGGGGTACGTGGAGCCCCTTTTGCACTGCAAGGACTTGTCAAAACAGAAAAAATATTAAAATACGCAAGCGAATATTCGCTAATTGATCGCTGTATAGCGAAGGACAAAGGACCGCAAAAGTGCGGGAAATCGGTAACGTGAACGCACATGCGAGTGAATTTCGATGCTCGTACACGCTTTCGCGGGCTTTGTTTCATTCAATATTAAACATTATAAGACATACATTTTCACACATATAAACACACAGGGTTTGTCAATATAAAATGTACAAAAGTGTTCCTATTTATTAAAACAGTGCTTTATCTCTACAGACGGAGTAAACAAGAGAAAACCACCAGACAGCGATTGAATGAACTTTATATGTCATGTTTATATTCATAGGGTAGCTTAAATCATAACCCATAATGTTAGCTAGACGCTGATAAGACCGCATGTCTGCGGCAGTAGTTATGCGCAAAGCTAGGTTAGAATATAGAAAATGCATGAATGAAGGATATGCAGATGACCCTCCAAGAAGAGAACAAAGGAAGACCCCAGGACCAATGATGACCTAGGAACCACCAGAGGATTGAGATCCCTCCAATCAAGCAGAAGATCGGCGATCCCTTTCATCTATGGACATAAAAGGACTTTGCTTTTGGACACTCGCTCTCACTTTTCCTGAGAAGACGACTGGATTGAACGTCTTGCCTTCCTGGTCGGCTGCACTGCGTTGATTATTGTCTTGCTGTACCTTGCTATTACCGATTCTGTTGAGTAAACTCTGTTTGCGTAAGTTTGAACTAACCTTCGCCTCTGTGCTATTTTTTGCAGTTTAGCGGGTAATTGCGTACTGATCCACGGGGGGGTACTTTTTGGGGTACACTGTATTCACAACTGGGGGCTTGTGAGCGGAGGCAATTTCCTGCTTTATTTCGCAGGATATGGTGAGTAAATGTGATATTTATATTGCTGATATTTGCTAATATTGTATGCCTAGTGTCAGTTAATCAAGCGCTGTGTAATTGGGAAACTTGCTATTTGAATTTGGGACAAAAGGTCGTGTATGAGTACGTAATTACATGCTGGTATAGTTACTGGTATAGTCGGGGTTAATTGCAAGGTGCGGGTTTTTAGCGGTATTTCAAAAGAATTTTTCGCGCGCATTGAATTTTCGCGCCAAAAAAAAATAACACGTGTTTTTGCCCTATTGTTTATAAAAAGTTCTGAGTTTTCTCCTGCTTTTCTATAGTCTATTTGAACCAGAAGCTGTAAAACTTCGGTCTATTTGAACCAGAAGCTGTAAAACTTCGGTGCTTTGAAAGCTAATTACTAGAGTTATTGAAGTCATTGAAGTTACTGAAGTTATTGAAGTATAGGATTTAGTGAGAAACTGTAATAGAGATATTTTTTCCTGGGGCCATTATTAACTGCTAGTTGTCTTTTGGTATGAGGTTCTTTTAACCGAGCAAAGTGAAGATACTAATGTATGAATCTTGGTCGGTAGACTCCGCCGACGGGCTATTGAGAGATCCGGTAGTGTTGAATTAATTTTCACAGTGGAGAGGGATAACGTTATTTTGATGCGTTCTAATAGCGGATATTCGGATTGAAGCTGTGTTATTTGACTTTTTGGTGATTGTTACCCTTGCGTATTTCCTAAAAGTGCGTATTGTGTTGTACTATATACCCATACAGTTTGTACAGTTGAAAATGGGTAGCGGATTAACTCGAGATGGAGGGAGCAGAAGGGTCATTGCTGAGGGGGCAAGTGGACCAGAGGTGCCGGAAGGATCGGCTTTGTACATTATGGATAAAAGACATGGTATTGTAAGCATTGTAGTCGTTGGGTCAAGATGACCAAGTCTTGTGAAAATAAGTTTCCAATCATTGGAAGTTTTGATGAAGGTATTCTGGACACTTTAAATGAACAAATATGTAGAGTTAAATCTCACAAAAAGCGGGAGAAATTCATGAAAAGTTATGCTTTGTGGAAACTGGAGGGTAAATATTGTCGTCAAAGCTCCGCGAGCGCATGTGCAAACTATCGTCAAAGCTCCGCGAGCGCATCTACGGTGCAAACTATCGTGAGTAAAAACGCATCGCAAGTTAGCGGCAAATCAGCGCATGCGTTACCTATGCACTCGCCTCCCCCTCCTCCCTACATGGGAGGAGGTAAGGATGATCTATGTTCTTATGCTGTTTGTCCTAGTACTAATAACCTTTCTTCCCATAATGTTATTGCCAATAATACTGTTGCTAGACTGTATCCTGTTTTAGAAAATGAAATAACTAAGATAGATATTGGGGATAGTGATAAAGAGGATGATTGTACTTTAATATCTGCATTAACACATGTCTTACACTCACATGCAAACCGTAATAGGCCCAGTGCTGAGATAAGTAGTGCTGCTGTGGCACTACAGGTTCCAGCAACACATGTAATGCCCAGTGTTGAGACAAGTGGTGCTGCTGCTGTGGCACTACAGGTCCCAGCAAGACTTGCTGTAGATACTACTACTGCTTCATGCCAAGCAGCGGTGGCATCTGCTTCAGGGTCTGATGCCATAGCATCAGAGTCCGTCAATATGTACGCAAATTCTCACAAGAATTCGCAAATAATACGCACCACAATAGCGCCACCTACCCACGCATTTAGTGAAGATTCGCAATCTACAAACATATTTGTAGATCAGACAGCTCCACACATCACTAGGTCAGTTACTCACACTACCCCTAGATGTGTAGACACTGATGGTAAGCATAGGTACTGTTTAGGATGTGAGGGGGTATTTCCAGTACGCACTTAGTGTGCCATCTGGAAATGCTGATGCTAGCAGGGTTGTGCCTGTGCAAACAGTCACAATGCACATCCCATGGTCCAGGGCAGAATTACGTCACATGATTTCTGAATTTCCAAATCCATCAAAGGATTTGGCTAAATGTCAGAAATACATTAGAGATGTGGGGAATGCACATGAACCCACCAATCAGGATTGGCGTGTGATGCTGAAAGCATGCATGCCTTCTAGCACTGATTTTGCAGAGTTCTTCAAAGTCTGTCTTATTGAGGGGGACAGGTCTTTGACAGAAACTGATAATGAC
>WWET01008032.1:29265-43058 GCA_011038615.1 Limnodynastes dumerilii | reverse complement strand
CAAATATGCTTTAATATTTTCTGTTTCCACAGTACGCTTAAACTTAAGATTCAGAAAGCAATGAGACAAACTCAGAAATCATGGCCAGAATGTTTACCGTTAGCATTATTTGCTGTAAGAATTACACCAGTTAAAACATTTAAATTTGTCACCTTATAAAATACTGTTTGGTTCTGTTCCAAAGACATTTTGCTATTTTCCCTAAGAGTTACAGCATAAGCATGGGGATCTGACAGGTTATATGCAAGCATTGACTGAACAAATGTCTAATCTACACGGATAGGTTTTCTGTTCTTTACCTGATACCTGAAAGTCCTGATCAATGAGGAAAATGGCCCTAAGACAACTGGCATTGTTGGGAAGTATTTTTCTGTCATTTACTATTGATATAATTGTGTCAACTAATCCAGCTGAGAAAGATTGTAGAGGGTAAGAAGGAACAACTACAACACAGACTGGTACTAGATTATCTGACAGAGCAGACAGGCAAATATTGCAGCAAACCCGCAGAGGAAAGATGAGTAGGTTGGTGCAGGTCTCCACTAAACAAGCCTGAAAATTCACTATTACATTTACATGAGTCATTAGGCTATATGACAAGTAAGAGCAATTGTTGGATCTGCACACATGGGCCTATGTCTGGGAAAGGGTTGCCATGGAGGTTTATTCCCATCACCTTAGAAGAACTAGTGGCGATAAAGAAAGACCATACTGCCGCTAAGACAGACGATAGGTCCAAGAATTTTGTGACGGACCCTCCTCATTTGTATGGTGTTATGGAATATCAGAACATTAGTTTTTGTATCTCCATAAACAAACCAACCACTTCAAAACGCCTCATAGTAGGGAAGACTGCTTACAAGGCAGTCCCTAGATCATTAGGACAGACACCCTGTAAGGACATACCTGTACGGTTTGGGGAAATAAGAGATACAAAACTTAGTACATGGTCAGTAAAAGGCTTTGAGGAGCTACCTTATAACATCTATTTCTGTGATGGTCAGTTCACATTCCAACACATGGGAGTATGGCTAAAACCAGGTTTCTCAAACTGGATGAATGAATCCAGTTGTACCAGAAATCTAACCTCCATTACCCCTAATCAGACGTTAGCACAGGATGCTTTTGTAAATATATGTAGACTCTGGAGAGGGGTACCACACTTACTGCAAAGATCTTTACTATTTGTGTGGGAAAAGGGCCTACAAGTGGCTGCCTTGGGGAGGGTATGGAAATTGTACTGTGGGAAGGATAGTACCTTCAGTATACATGATGGGGCATGGCCAACTCCTACAGGCTTTTGAAGATAACAAGGTCACCAATGCAGAACATGAGAAAGACACCTTACATGTACACAGAAGGGAAGTAAAGGCAATCGATAAAGGAGCAAAACAGTCTATACACCATGGCATGAACAGATGGGTTTTCTTGACCTTTTTGGGTCTAACTCATATTATAGAACAGAGTCATTAGCAGAGTCAATATTACAGAGATCTATGATGAAACCTTTAGGTATGTGGGTTAAGAACTCCAAGAGGTAAAGAAGGAACAACTACAACACCGACTGGTACTAGATTATCTGACAGCGCAGACAGGAGGGTATTGTATGGCATTATATACCCAGACAGGTAGAATGTGCTGTACCTTTGTCACTAACGAAACTGATGATGTACAAGAAGTAGTACAACAACATATTACAGAAATAGAAGATCAGAAAAAGGTCTATGCTGAGAAACATAACATAGCAGATAATGGATGGACATGGGGAAATTGGGATTTCAGTTGGCTAAACCCAACAAAATACTTCCAAGGTGTCAGTGGTTGGATAACAGGAATTCTGTTGTGGATAGCTAAGGCAGTAGGCGTGCTAGTCTTAATATACATCTGTATTAATATGTTGTTTTTCCATCATCAGGAAAAGAGCTAAGAAAGGTCTAACTCAAACCAAGAAATATAAAAGAGCAAAAAGAAATAACATCAGACTGGATCCTCAAAGAGACCCAGAGGAAAGAACCAAAATAGAGTTAGAAGAGGGCAGATGGCATTCCCCCTGAAGACAAGAAAAGGTTGTGAACAGTCTACAACCATGGATGTGTGTAAATGGTCATTACCCTCTACCTGGAGTCGTCTAAAGGATGCCTAGCATCTCCTTGTGTAGATATAACCACTGGACAGCTGTTTCGCCACCAACTGTCACACTATGGACCTAGACTGTTTGCTTGATTCCTGTTAGGCAGTATAGTTAAAAATAATGATTAAAAGAAGGGAATGTGAGGTCTGCATACACTGGAGTATAATAATCATGATGTTTGTTCTTGAAACTATGCATAGTTAAAGCTATGAAATTAAAATTTAATTGCTAAATGTTTTTGTACACCAAAAAGTTGTGGTAACAGATATTTGCTTCTTATCACTTAAAATTTCTGACAGTTAACGAAGAAGCTAAAACTTCAAAAGTAAACATATCCTGTTGAACTCTTGGTGATACAATAATCGTATATGCTTCTGTCTGGAAATTCTGCACTCTGATATCTATCTATAGTCTAGCATATGAGTCATAAATCTTGTGACATGTATCAATATCTCAATCCTGTATGTATACAAAAGGGGGGCTGGGGCCAATAAAGTTAGTTCATCACTGAGACAACGAATGTCTGTCTTAATCTTGAACCCCGGCCGGATGCTTATAAGGAATGGGATTCTGACTATCAGTTAAAGGTCGTTGAATTCAAGGCCATCTCTGAGTGAAAGGTCCAGGCTACCTGTTAAATAGTGTGAATGACAGACCATTTTTGGACTTTTCTTTTAAATATGGTCAATACAAATAATAATTCCATAACTAAAATTATGTGCATATTAAAGTTAAAATGGTGGAAGTCATACATTTTCCTATTAATGAATAGTTTTTGTATAATTGTGAAGCATCAGTTTTTAAGATAAACATAATCCATAGGATATCAGTTTTTTATGCATTTTGAGGACAAAGACACTATAGTTGGTCTTTAGGTCCACATCTGGAAAGGATTAAATCAAGTCTCATGAGAATGGGGGTTGTAGGTTTTCAGCATCATGTGTAGAAATCCGGTTCTTACTAGTTTTCTCATTTTAGGTTTGGCAGACAAAGAGATAGCTGGAGTTTATCTGAGACTCTGGGCACTTTGGACACACTGTTACACACACTCAGACACACTCAGACACACTCTTGCACAGACACAGACACATTGCTACATACAAGCTGCTGAATGAGCTTTTGCATACATATACATTTAAAGAGACATTTGCTCTGAAATACACACACAATACATACATAATATAAAAAATAACTTTGTAAGCTTTTGTTTTGCAATTATTTGAACTTTGTTGTAAAATCTTCTAAGTGCATTAAATATTTTGACTGATACTACATTCAAGAGAATATCTTTATTTGAATGCACTAAACAAGTGACTTTATTCCAACTCAAACGATTGGAGCTCTGAGTTTGAAGTTCTCTCTCAAACCTATAATTGTTTTATCCAAGTTGGAAGACAATTAATAGAAGGAAGAAGAATCAATTTTTTTATTATTAATCTTCAAGGACTACATTTTACACTACCCCAACAGTCTTATGGCCAAGATTTTAGCATACAGTTTAATGTCCGTGTTACATAAAAAGATTGGCCTGTAGCTTGCACCATTTTTGAGGATCTTTACCCTCCTTAGGGATAACACTAATCCTCTCCTCCAATGACTCAGTCGGCCAGGGGGCTCCAGCCAAGGCTGCATTAAATATGGAATGGAGGTGAGGGAGCAAAAGAGAGAGAAAACGTTTATAGTAGGCTGCAGAGAAGCCATCTGGGTCACGAGATTTGCCTGATTTTCGTAGCTTAATCGCATTTGTGATCTCTTCTAAGGAAATTTCCTTGTTTAAGGGAGCTATTTGGTCTGGTTGTAAAGTTGGAAGATTGATTTGCGCTAAAAGTCGTCAATTAGTTCATGTCAAGGGTAAGGGGACAGTACAGTGGATTGAGGAGGTAAATTAGAGTTCCTGGTATTAGATTTGGGAAGCTGTGCTGATGGATTGGGGATTGTGTAGGAGAGTGCCTGTGGGTAAACTAAGTGCTAGGATGTTACGAGCGGAAATTCTAGAACACAGTTTAGAGTCTAGAAGTTTATCCGCCTTGTCTCCTTTCTCATAGAAGTCCTGATTGAGCCATCTTAATTAATTGGCAGCATGGGCAGTGAGGAGTAGGTAAAGCTCCCCTCTAAGGGTCTTAATGCGGTTCAAAAGTATCAGGTCTTGCAAGCTTTTATGAGAATTTTCCAATGTTAAAAGGGAGTCAGTTAAATGTTTAAATTTTGCCAATCGCTCTCGTTTGTTTTTGGCAGCGATAGTGATGAGATGGCCTCTCATAACAGCCTTGTGGGCGTTCCAAAGTGTAGTGGGTGTGGGAGAGGAGTTTAATGAAAAGTATTCCTCTAATAAGGTGGGAGTAATGGGAAGGTATCACAAAATGTGGCAGACGCCGCACTTAGAATACAAAAGATAAATAAGCGGCGCTGGATTTAGGAAAATAAATAGATAAATAGCAGCTGTATAGGGTGTTTGTGCCTTTACCCTTAATCTCAAATAGATCACAAGAAAAATCACAAAGTGGATACAGCGCTTGGAGTGATGTATATGAATTCCAAATATTAGTAATTAGTAAACATAAGAAGTAAAAGGCTAAAAATAATGTAGAGAACGGCACTAGAGAAAAAAACTTATTTAATTTATTATACGTATTTATTTCCTATGGTCTAGACTTTATATATTTCCTATGGTTCAGATCTCATATATTTGCCATAAAAGAATATATCTATTCATCAAAGCTCACACTATCTGATTGGAGTTTATATACTAGATACTATTAAGATTATCTTATTATTTTCTTCAATATAATTTTCTTACTGTCATCATACTTATATATTTGTATTTTTGTTGTTTTTTACAATATTTTTCCTTTTGTATTAATGTTAAATATCATGTAATATTTCTAATAGAAGGGAACGGCACTAGGATTTAGGCAGTTGTTCTGCCCAATTACAAACACAGGTGAGAAAGCCAATCAAACACCTGCACAAGGTATTTAAGTATGGACAATGCACTAGCCATGCTTCATTTGCTGTTGAAAAAGTCCCCAGTGGTAGGGACGAAACGCGTCCAGCTGAGAGATTGTGATCCTTTAAAGACTGACCTGCTCTCCTAGGATACTGCCTATACCGCTGTTGAAAGCTCCAGGACTCCCGCACCAATTGTTTATACCAAATTCGGACCAAGTCTTTACCAACGAGCTGCAACCTAAGCCCCACCTCCCCATACACCGACGGGACCTCAAGCCGAGGTCTCTGCCGGCCGGAGAAGGACGCGGGCGGGCAGCAACGCTGACGAGCGGTGATCCGACCATTGTGAAAGAACTGACACACATATCCACAGCGGTACGTTCTTGAACTTTTACATTCTCAGTACATTGCATCAATTTAAACAACGGTATTTTGGCAGTACTGTATCCAGGATCTTACCATTATTTTACCTGGGCTGGCCACCCACAGTAATTTGAAACATCTATGGATTTTATAATGGAATATTAAGCACTTTGAACTGAGAACACCAGTGCATTCAAATAGTAGATCACTCTCCATTTGTGTATATTATTTTTATATTTTTCTTTTATATTCTAGTCTTTCTCAACTAGGAATTTTATTGAAACTGGTATTAAATACGTATAATAAATTAAATAAGTTTTTTTCTCTAGTGCCGTTCTCTACATTATTTTTAGCCTTTTACTTCTTATGTTTACTAATTACTAATATTTGGAATTCATATACATCACTCCAAGCGCTGTATCCACTTTGAGACGCCGCACTTACCTTGTCCCTGGTATCCGGAGAGCGCCTCTTGTCCGGCGCGTAGCTGCAGTGTCCCGTCGGAGGCCGTCACTGAAACAGTGAAGGCCTCTGTCTCACCTTCCACTCGGACGCGGCTTCCCTCGTGGAAGCTTGGCGCCAAACTCCGCGGAAGCTCCGGATCATGGGCGCCGCCATCTTGCTTCCGTCAGATGACCACGGCCAGTCAATCAGAAGCTATGGCGCGAATCCTCTAGCCAATGGGCGCTATGGGCGTCCTATTTAAAGCCTGTCTGACCTGTTAGACATCGCCAGAACAACTAGGTCTCCTAGGTGCCTGGTACTACTTCATCCTGCTCCTGCCTTAGTCCAGTCCTGTTCCTGCCTTGGTACAGTCCTGCTCCTGCCTTGGTCCAGTCCTGCTCCTGCCTTGGTCCAGTCCTGCTCCTGCTTTGGTACAATCCTGCTCCTGCTTTGGTCCAGTCCTGCTCCTGCCTTGGTCCAGTCCTGCTCCTGCCTTGGTCCAGTCCTGCTCCTGCTTTGGTCCAGTCCTGCTCCTGCTTTGGGCCAGCCCTATAGGGCCCAAGCCCTATCAAGGGTTTGCTGATGTGTTCAGCGAACAATCTGCTGATATATTACCACCCCATCGTCCATGGGACTGCCCTATTGACTTGGTACCAGGGACCTCTCCTCCTCGAGGGAGGACCTATCCATTATCCTTCCCGAGACTCAGGCCATGACAGACTATATCCAGGAAAATTTGGCCAAGGGATTCATTCGGCCCTCATCCTCACCGGCCGGGGCGGGGTTCTTTTTGTCAAGAAAAAGGACGGTGGGCTACGCCCTTGTATTGACTACCGGGGCTTGAACGCCATAACAGTCAAAAACAGGTACCCCTTGCCCCTCATCCCCGAAATGTTTGATCGCATCCGGGGTTCCACCATCTTCACAAAACTGGACTTACGGGGTGCATACAATCTGGTCCGGATCCGCAGCGGAGACGAGTGGAAAACAGCTTTTAACACTCACGATGGGCATTATGAGTATCTAGTAATGCCCTTTGGACTTAGCAATGCTCCCGCGGTATTCCAGGGGTTCGTGAATGAGATCTTCAGGGACCTGCTAAACACCTCTGTCGTAGTCTATCTGGACGACATCCTGGTCTTTTCTAAAGACATCACCTCTCATCGGACCACTGTCTGCGAAGTCCTGACACACATCCGTGAGAATCATCTGTACTGTAAGCTGGAGAAATGCGTCTTTGAGGCAGATCATATTCCATTTCTCGGCTTCATCTTGTCTGGAACTCAAATCCAAATGGACCCAGCAAAAGTCCAAGCCATTCTGGACTGGCCTCAACCTACTACCCTAAGAAGTACTCAACGGTTCATAGGATTTGCCAACTTCTACCAGCGGTTCATACGTCACTATTCCACGATTATTTCACCAATTATCTCACTAACCAAGAAAGGAGCCAACCCAGCCAAGTGGCCAGTCACCAGTCAACAAGCTTTCCACCGTCTTAAAGAGGCGTTTGTAACCGCTCCCATCCTCAGACAGCCTGACATCACGCTACCGTTTCTTCTGGAGGTTGATGCGTCTTCTGAAGGGGTAGGAGCCATCCTTTCCCAAAAATTCTTGGACGGTCAAACACACCCATGTGGGTTCTTTTCAAGAAAGTTCTCTCCGGCTGAAAAGAACTACACTATTGGAGAAAAGGAATTGCTGGCTGTCAAACTGGCTCTTCAAGAGTGGCGTTACCTCCTGGAGGGGGGAGCACACCCTGTGGTTGTTTTCACAGATCATAAAAATCTCTTGTATTTCAGGACCGCCCAATGCATTAATCCTCGCCAGGCAAGATGGTCTCTTTTCTTTTCTAGGTTTGACCTGCAGTTCAAATTCCGCCCGGGGTCCAGGAATACTAAAGCCGATGCCCTGTTCAGCTCTGAGGAAACCAATGAAGAACGTCACATTCTTGATCCTGTATCATGCTCCAGCACTCAAGTCATTCCTACCAGGAAGACGTTTGAGTTCAGCTCTGAGGAATCCAATGAAGAACGTCCTATCCTTGATCCTGTATCATGCTCCAGCACTCAAGCCATTCCTGCCAGGAAGACGTTTTTTCCTGTTTCGCTCAGGAAAAAACTCCTGATCTGGGCCCACATCTCTCGCTTTTCTGGTCATGCTGGGATTACCAAAACCTTGACATTTGTGGCACAGAACTATTGGTGGCCAACTCTCCGAGAGGATGTGAAAACATTTCTCAATGCCTGTCTAGTATGTGCCCAACACAAAGTGCCTCGCAGACCACCCTTAGGAACCCTTCAACCACTATCCGTTCCAGAGTCTCCATGGACACATATCTCTATGGACTTTGTTACCGGTCTACCTCCCTGCCATACTTACAATACCATCTGGGTCATCGTGGACCGGTTCTCCAAAATGGCACACTTTGTTCCATTAAAAGGACTCCCTTCTGCATCTACGTTGGCTCAGCTTTTCATCGCGGAGATATTCCGCCTCCATGGCTGCCCAAAAGAGATCATTTCGGATCGCGGAGTACAGTTCACCGCTCGGTTCTGGCAGGCTTTATGTAAAAGTCTTCATACAAAACTAAAGTTTTCTACTGCCTACCATCCCCAGACCAACGGACAGACAGAGCGAGTGAACCAGGATCTAGAAACTTTTATCAGGTTGTACGTATCTTCATCTCAAGATGACTGGGTGGACCTGTTACCTTGGGCAGAGTTCGCCCACAACTATCATTATCACGAATCCCTGGGTACCACCCCATTCAAAGTGGTATATGGAATACAACCAAGAGTGCCACCCTTTTCACTACTTCCTGCCGAGTCCGTTCCTGCCTCAGGTTCCACGTTGGAGAAATTAGCGCTGACTTGGAAGAAGGTAAAAACCATGATACTCAAAGCATCTAGTAGGTACAAAGTACAAGCAGATCGCAAAAGGACAGCTATACCACCACTTCATCCAGGAGATCGGGTCTGGTTGTCAACCAAGAATTTACGGCTAAAAGTACCATCAATGAAATTCTCACCTAGATTCATCGGACCCTTCAGGATCAGCAGGGTAATTATCCCTGTTGCCTACAAACTAGATCTTCCTCCTTACCTTCGGATACCCAACTCCTTCCATATCTCGCTCTTAAAACCATTGGTGATCAACAGGTACTCTACTCCAGTCAAGAAACCATCCAAGATTTCAGGAACCCAAAAGGAAGAATTCGAAGTCAAAGAAATCGTAGACTCCAGAATTCGTCATGGTCACACAGAGTTTCTAGTAGATTGGAAAGGTTTTGGCCCTGAAGAACGTGCTTGGATCCGCGCCTCAGACATCAACGCGCCTAGAATAATAAAGAAATTTCTTGACAAAACCAAGGATGGGCGTCCAGAGGCCACCCATAAAGGAGGGGGTACTATCACAAAATGCGTCAGACGCCGCACTTACCTTGTCCCTGGTATCCGGAGAGCGCCTCTTGTCCGGAGCGTAGCTGCAGTGTCCCGTCGGAGGCCGTCACTGAAACAGTGACAGCCTCTGTCTCACCTTCCACTCGGACGCGGCGTCCCTCGTGGAAGCTTGGCGCCAAACTCCGCGGAAGCTCCGGATCATCATCTTGCTTCCATCAGATGACCGTGGCCAGCCAATTTAGAAGCTATGGCGCGAATCCTCTAGCCAATGGGCGCTGTGGGCGTCCTATTTAAAGCCTGTCTGACCTGTTAGACATCGCCAGAACAACTAGGTCTCCTAGGTGCCTGGTACTACTTCATCCTGCTCCTGCCTTGGTCCAGCCCTGTTCCTGCCTTGGTACAGTCCTGCTCCTGCCTTGGTCCAGTCCTGCTCCTGCCTTGGTCCAGTCCTGCTCCTGCTTTGGTCCAGTCCTGCTCCTGCTTTGGGCCAGTCCTGCTCCTGTTTTGGTCCAGTCCTGCTCCTGCCTTGGTCCAGTCCGCCTCCTGCCTTGGCCCAGTCCTGCTCCTGCCTTGTTCCAGTCCTGCTCCTGCCTTGGTTCAGTCCTGAGGTCCTGTCTCGTGGTCCAGTCCAGTGGTCCAGTCCTGAGGTCCTGTCTAGTGGTCCAGTCCAGTGGTCCAGTCCTGAGGATTCTACCCTGAGGTCCGGTCCTTCGGTCCGGTCCGGAGCCAAGCCCTGCGTTCCAGCCGAGGCTCTCAGCTGCTACCAGTCTTGCCACTCTGGTCCTGCTGTGATCTACCCAACAGCCCACCTCTACCTGCCACGCATACCTACGAACCAACCTCCGCCAAACCTCAGTGGACCCTACTTGGGCATTTGCTGCCAATATCGGACTTTGCTACCATTTCTCGAACTCTGGGGAAATACCCCATACCTCATTTGGGACTCATACTTATTGACACCTTGTATGCTACCCTCAGTCATTAAACCTGCTCAATTTCATTTTAACCCAACCTTGTTGTCATTATCTCTGAAACCCGGAATCGATCCCAAACATTCACGGAACGTGACAGAAGGGTCACAGAGAATTGATTCATTGATACGCCAAGTGGAATGGGCGGGTTGAGACATTGGGTTTGCAAGGTCAGCTGCTATGGGGGAGTGATCTGGCCAGGTTAGAGGGTAGATATGAGCATTAGTAAGTTGCAAAGTAATGTTGTGGCTGAGCAGGATCATGTCAATGCGAAGTAGGAGGAGTGGGTATGGGAAAGAAATTAATAGTCTTTAGCTAGGGGATCCCGCACCCTCCAGGAGTCATAAAGTTGGTGGAGTTTCATGAAGTCGCGTAGCGCCCTGGAGCTGAGAACATCTCTAGGATCTGAATGATCCCTCCCAGGGGTTGATCTGTCAAGGGAATGGAGAAGCACTGAATTAAAGTCCCCGGTGACAATGAGCTCCCAGTTTTAAACCTGGGAGAGAAGGGATCCCAGGCGGCGGAAGGACTTTGGCTGAACAGTGTTAGGGGCATAAATGTTCACTAGTGTAAATTGGACATTATTAAGTGAGCCTACTAAAATTTAATTTCAACCTCCCATGTTGCGGTAGACTGCCTCTAGGTTAAAGGAAACATGTTTGGAGAAAAGGATAGCAACTCCCCTCTTCTTTTCATGGGTGTCACAGGCATGGAGAGCAAGCGGGTAAAGGCAAGAACGTAATTCTTGGTGAAGGCGTTGTACAAAGTGGGTTTCTTGGAGAAATGCAATGTCAGCTCTAAGGTCTCATAAAGAGGTTAAGAGTTTGGTCCTTTTAAGGGGTGAGTAAAGGCCCCTAATGTTGAGTGATGTTAGCCGCAAGGTCATGTTAGAGCAGAGAGAGATGTTAATTTCAAGATGGTACCAAGGAACAAAGCTCCTGGTTGTCGACACAAAAGAAGGTATTCATTTACAGATAAAGTTTCAGTATTGGCGGTGACCAAGGAAGAAAGGGAAGGGGGAGAGTCAGGGAATCGGACAGAATGATGAGGAGGAGAGATGCGGTACAAGTGCAATGGGGGTAGCCAGCAAAGAGCATGAAGGCTCTAGGGGGTTACAGGGCCCAGCTGGACCCGCACTATGTATGAACATATTGAAAGTAGTGGGGAGGGGGGAAGCAGCTATATAAGGGAGCGGAAGGGAGGGTGAGGGAAGGGTGAGCCTACGAAGAGAGGGGTGAAAGATAGGGGAGGAGTAGAGAGGAGGGTGACCCTAAGTAAATTGGGAAAGAGACATTGGGGTAGATCCAGAACTCCGCTTGCAATACGTTTACTTGCGTAGCGTATTTACGCGTGCGTACCTTCTATTCACTCCCCTTGGCACACCCCTTGAATGTGCGTATTTTGTCCGAGATCCGCTTTCCAAACCCTACCTTAACTTTTGCCCACGTAGCCGATGTCATCCGCTCACGTACGTATGTGCAACACGTATTTACGCAGCTAAGCATGCCCATACTATACACTTTAAATACAAAGCCCCGTCTACATAGCGTATTTCAGACGTATTTTTGATTAACGTAAAATTGGCACGCCCACACGTACGGATTTACGCGACACATACGTAAATGGCCCATACGTTCAAATTTACGCTACGTTACGGAGTGTATTTTCTATGGTGCGCATGCGCAGTACTTACCAAAACACAATTATACATGTCAGCCATGCGTAAATTCGCTCACAAGTGCTGTTCTGGATCTGGGCCATTGTGGGCAACAGAGCAAATTGAACTGGCCTAAACAACTTGGTTGGATAAATCAGCAAGTTATCATTAACAGAGAGTAATAAAGACATAGGAAAGTATTCAGAGATCCGTTTCTTTAAAGTACGCAAATATATTCACGGTCATTGCAAGGCAACACCCATGGCACTCCCCTCACACAGACGGGTTGAAGGTGACTTACGAGTGCCTCGACCCACCCGTATGTGCATTTCCGGACATATATTGCCGCAGTACGTGTATATCTAAGTAACCGCGCCTTTACCTTGCCCTCAAATGGTCATTTAAATGCCTCCCCCTACCCACTTACACGCATCTTTCACCGGACGGATTATAAACACGCCCCTCCGGAGCTTCCCATGTTCTATTCACAAGTCCGTGCCTAATGGACTTGATTGTGTAAATTTAGTAACTATGCATGTGCAGTTCATTGGATTGTAAAAATACTCACGGAACTTCTCGCAAATATGGTTCTCTGAATACAGTCCATAGTATTAATTGGTCAACAGGAATCACAAGTTTAAAATAGCACCTGACTGCCAGAGCAGCGAAGAAAAGTAGAGAGAAGAAGGGGAAAAGGAGACAAAAGAGAGAAAGATTTTAAAAAGTGTAAAGGGAAAAAGAGAAAGAAAGAAAAGAAGGAAGAAAGCCATAGGAAGTGATTTAGGTAAGCATTCATGCAGGTGAAGTGAACATAGAAGTTTAACATAGAAAACAACATTTGAACAGAAACAGATGGAACGAGTAGAACTCACAAAGGGCCTTTTCCAGACCCGCGATTCTGGCGTCTGTATTGTTTGCATTTTTTTCGACGACGGGCGTGTTTATAGTACAAAGTTAGTACGGACGCTGGAGTTAAGGAATGTAGGCGGGGGGAGCCATTTAAATTGTACAGTACGGACGTGTTTAGCCCGCTACGAAACAGCGCGTCGCTATGAAAATACGTACGAACACAGGGAAAAGTTAGGGTAGGGTTCGGCGGGTGTAATGAAAAGAAGGTAAGGGGAGTGTCGTGGGAGTGAAAGTTTTTACGCTGCAGCGGTCATACGCACCGCTCTCATTTGTAGGTCTGGATCAGGCCCAAAGTCCTTGACGAGTGTCCGGGTAGGAGGGTTTACAAAGTTCTAAGGTTTGGTAGTCCACAAATATGTTGAGTAATGATGGGATTATTTTCCGCTTATGGTGGTATAGGAAGATATAAAGGGGATTCTGTCACGACCCTGACCTCACCTGAGGCTTTCGTGACTTATCTGGGGCTCAAGGGGTTAATCACAACAGCCACTTGCTCTGCTCTACAATGACTAAGGCCCCTTCTCCCACCCCAAATATGACTTATTACCAATGAACTGCCACCACCAAGGCTATTCACAGGAGGCCTTCGGTTCTCCTTTACCCAAATCAAATACAGTTATGCTTTACCAGAATTATCATCAACCCAGAATGACCTCTTCTGTTACCCGTCAGTAGCGTTTAATAACTGAGCTGGTCTGACATGCGAATCCGTAAGAACACAGAGACATGAACTTATTAATTGATATTTAATATGATAGTAATCACAATGCTTAGTTACAGAGAATAACAAAATAGACATACAATATGCAGAACAGTTTCTTATAAAACACAGAAAGACTTACACACAAGAACCTTCCGGGTTAGACCAGAAAAGAAATCAGGGTCACCTCTACCGTTTGGAAGTCCCATGAAGTGAACACCGTGTATGTATCATACACACTTTTTAAAGACCAAAACCTGCTCCTCTC
>WWET01008032.1:11568-26158 GCA_011038615.1 Limnodynastes dumerilii | reverse complement strand
CACATAACATAAGTATTTACGTGACACATACGTGAATGGCCCATACGTTCACAATTACGCTACGTTAATGTGCGTATTTTCTAAGGTTGCTCAGTGCNGCCTACTTCACGTATTTCACACGTAATTTGGAGTAACATAAAATTGGCACGCCCACACGTAAGTATTTACGTGTCACATACGTGAATGGCCCATACGTTCACAATTACGCTACGTTAATGTGCGTATTTTCTAAGGTGCGCATGCTCAGTGCGTACAAAACAGTGATTTTACGTCTCTGCCATGCATAAATTCGCTCCGAGGTGTAGTTCTGGATTAGGCCCAATGGTAGTAAAAACAAGTTGAAAATTGAAGGGGGAGGTGAGATCAGGCAAGTCTATCAGCCCCTTGAGGGTGTAGGTGGGGCTGCAGAGCTGTGCAATAGTTTGATGGTGTTATCTGAGAGCTAGTAGCAGCAGGTAACAGCCAAAGGGTCTGTAATGGTATACTGAGGCTGGAAAGTGGTATAGTGTTAATGGTTATGGCAACTGTTTGCAGATCAGTCTGAATCCCAGCCAGGGAGAGGTGAAAAGGTTGCAGTGGGATAATATAAGTAAGAGCTTACCCTTGGGGTGAGTTCTGTAGGTGGCCTTACAGCCAGTTTTAGAGGAGGCACACTTGGGAGGAAAATAGTAGTTGGAACTGTGCAAGGCAGGTGTCCCTAATATTCTTTGAAGACTCACCAGCTGGGAGCGCAGTAAGAGCTAGGGCAAGCTCTATGGTCTGTGTGCAGGGCTGTGACAAAGGCCCTACAGTTTCCTAGTTGTCAAGGGCAGGAGGCGGGATGGACCACACAGTGGGGAATGGGTCCCGCGGCAGCCACAAGGCAGGTAGGCCACCACTCCAGAAGAGAGCTCTAATAGGGTGTTTGGTGGGGGAGAGGGAGTTCCCTGGGTCGTAAGTGAAGTGGCCCTGCGCTGTTACTTAAAGTGCCCCCAAATTTGGAGTAGAAGCGCTGCTATTGAGGGGAAAGGTGCAGGAGCTGTGTGAGGCAGGTCTGCACAGTTCAAAGCCAGGTCCCACCCCCCCAGGAACTTCAATTTATATTTCCAAAGGACAATGGGCCTGATCCAGATATACGCTTTGCCGCTGTTCGTATTTACGACCAGCATAGCTCTTATGCACTCCCCCTGACAATCCCCCTGTCCCTGCGTAATTACACTCGGTTACACCGACTGAAGGCTACCCTAACTTCAGCCGGCATAATTGAGTGAAATTACACCAGGACCGGAACGTAATGGCTCTAACCCTGCCCCTCCAACATAATTTACCTTCCTCTCCCCGCCTACCTTCCGTAACTGCAGCGTAGTTACGGTGCTCCCCACCACCTTCCTCCGTAACTACACTGCAGTTATAGAAGCACGATTCTCATCGCTTGTTACGTCTGGCAACATCTGCCCTGGGCATGCACAGATTGGCTAAACAGCCGATTTTATGCATCCGCCTGCTGTAACTACGGAGGTCTGGATCAGGCCCGATGACACTGGTGAAGACAATGTCTGACAAAAGAGCAGGATGGTGATGAGGAGGAGGCGGATAAGAATGAGGCAGCCTATCACCAGCCTGGTTGGCATGCTTACCAAAGAGAAGAACCCTCATATTCCTTAATATTACCACACCTTGAGCAGGACTCAACCAGACCCCACCGCAACCAACCTACAACTTTTCAGGGTGATGTGAGAAATGCGGAACAATCCGAGGACAGAATTGTCCAGGGAGCTCAGCAGTGCCGTTCGTGATGCGGTAAGCAGGAGATGCGGTGCAGATGGGCACCAGACTGGAAAGGTGCCGGTCATCCCCAGCTCCCCACTGCAGAACACAGCTGACAGGAAGTCCCTGCTATCAGCCACCACTGCAGTAACACAGTGCAGCTGATAGCAAACCCCCTTTCAGCTGCCAGGGTAGGGATTTCCTGCACGCAAAGGACATGTCTTCCTTGTGACCAGCATCACTTGGAAGGAGCAGGAGCGTGCACTGTGCAGGGAAGACATCTAAGGTAAGTGAAATGAGTATAAATATTAAGAGGCTGGAGTGACACAATTGGGTAATACTGGGGGGCTGGTGAAACATGTTGTGCAATACTGGGGTGCTGAAAAGATTGGGGTGCTGGAGACACATGGTGGAGGGCTGGAGAGACATGATGGTTAGCTAAAGAGACATGATTAGGAATACTAGAGGGCTGGAGAGACATGATTTGGGAATACTGGGGGGCTGGAGACACATGATTGGGATACTGGGAGCTGGAGAGACATGATGGTGAACTGGGGAGTTGGAGACACATGATGGGGGGCTGGAGTGACGTTATTTAGGTATACGGGTTGAGACACATTATTGGGATACTGAGAGACATGATGGGGGGCTGGAGTGACATGATTTGGGATTACTGTGTTACGGTACCCCGGGATTACCTGGACGGAGGACCGGAGTGACCGTGAGTAGAGGGTATAGTACCCCGGGTTTACCCCGACAGGGGACCGAAGTGACCAAGGAGTAAGAAGAGAAGGATCGGGTAACTCACCGGTTTGTAGAGCCTGATGTCGGTCTGAGTGTTCGCTAGAGCCCCTGAAGGTGGGGATAGACTGGAGCTGGCAGGACTTCGTCAGGATACGCACCTTTAGAGAGGAATAGAAAGAACAGATGGAAGAAAAACAGGACAAGCGTAAGTAAGAGGAGAAAGTGGGAGGAGACAGGTCAGAAGGGTATGACCTGTAGCGGATAACAACAAACAGAAAACAAAGACAAAAGACAGAAGAGGGGATGACGGGACAAACTAGACTGACTCAACTAACTGGGACAATCACGCTCACACTCAAACAAACGGCAACCCCAGAGGGGTTCACATATACAGGTATACAGGAGAGGTTAGGTGAGAGGGCAGGTGTAGAACACTAAGTCAAATTCTTCTTGATTGTTGACCATGATGGGCTTTTTGATGGAGGCTAGAGGTTGAGAGAATTTCCCTGAAGTTTTAACTGGTTTTAATAATGAAGCATGAAAGGTGGGTGGAATCTTGAGGCTCCGAGGTAACGCCAGCCTGAAGGCGACAGGGTTGATCTTTTTTAAGATGGAGAAGGGACCAATGAACTTCGGATCTAGTTTCCTTGAGGGTTGTTTGAGCTTGATGTTTTTGGTGGAAAGCCAAACTTTTTGGCCCACCCTAAACCTGCATTTGGACCAATGTTGATCAACTCTGACTTTAGTTTTAAAAGCCGACGCCTGCAGGCATTGGTTGACTCCTTTCCAGATGGTTTTCATCTTCCTGATAGTGTCTCTGGTCTCAGGACTGGGAATGGTGGAATAGGATTCTAGAGAGTTAGCTCTGGGGTAAAAACCGTTGACACACAAAAAAGGCGAGATAGAGGTTGAGGAGTGATAGGCGCTGTTGTACACAAATTCGGCCCCAAAAATATTTTCCGACCAGTTATCTTGATATTTGGATGTATAGCAGCGCAGGTACTGTTCTAATGATTGGTTCACCCTCTCAGTTTGGCCATTCGACTGGGGGTGATATCCGGAAGACAGGTTAATCTGGATTCCCAGGACCTTACAGAAGGCTCTCCAAAACGCTGCTATAAATTGCGAACCCCGGTCAGAGACAATCTCTATCGGAAGCCCGTGCAGTCTGAAGATGTGCTTGATAAAAAGGGTAGATAAAGTTTGAGCATTAGGAAGGCCATGTAACGGGCCATTTTGCTGAATCTATCCACCACTACCCAGACCGTGGTAAATCCTTGAGAGTCAGGGAGGTCAGTAATAAAGTCCATAGAGACATGTGACCACGGGCGACTGGGAACAGGAAGTGGTAACAGAGAACCAATGGGAGGAGATCATGGGGTTTTGTTTTTTGCACAAAGGGTACAGGCGTTCACAAAGTCTTTGGTGTCTTGAGTCATGGATGGCCACCATACAGACCGGGACAACATCTTTAGAGTCTTTTGTACCCCAAAATGCCCAGCAGATCTACAAGCATGGTTCTCTTGAAGAACCCGTTTCCTCAGGTTAACAGGAACAAATAGACAATTCCTTGGACACTGTTTAGGGGCTTGATCCTGGGCAGAGAGGATATGAGCTTGTAGATCCTGGGTGAGTCCACAAAGGATGGAAGTGGGTGATATGAAGGGTAAGGGAGGGTGGGAGGGCCCATGCTCCGGGAGAAATGAACGTGATAATGCGTCGGCTCTGTGGTTAAGGGATCCAGGTCTGTATGAGATGGTGAAGTTGAAATTGTGAAGAATAGGGCCCAGCAGGCCTGGCGGGGATTTAGCCATTTGGCGGACTGCATGTATGTAAGGTTCTTGTGGTCAGTGAGGACCATGATGACATGTTTTGAACCCTCATGCCAGTGTCTCCATTCCTCAAATGCCATCTTGATGGCTAAAAGTTCTTGATTGCCAATGTCATAGTTTTTTCGTTTCGAAAAATAAGCACAAGGAAACCATTTAGCGCTTTGAGGATCTTTCTGGGAAAGAACCGCCCCTGCCCCTACATCAGAAGCATTTACTTCGATGATGAATGGGAGTTCTGGGTTAGGATGCCTGAGGATGGGAGCTGTGGTGAAGGCTATTTTTAATGCTTGAAAAGCCTCCAGAGCCTTCTTGGGCCAGTTAGCCGGATCTGCCCCTTTTCTGGTGAGGGCAGCGATGGGGGCCATGAGAATAGAGAATGAACAGACAAAGCCCCGGTAAAAATTAGTGGATCCCATAAAGCGTTGAAAGGCCTTTAAATCAGTGGGTTGCTCCCATTTGAGAATGGCCTTAACCTTGTCAGGGTCCATTGCAAATCCCTGGGGAGAGATTATGACGCTCAAGAACTTGTCTCACATGGCATCAGTGTTCCTTAAAGGAGGGAGAAAAAAATGAGAATATCATCTAGATAAACCACCACAAATTTTCTCAGAAATTCTCGTAGGACGTCGTTGATAAAGTCCTGGAAGACAGCAGGAGCGTTGCAAAGGCCGAAAGGCATCACCAAATATTCATAGTGGCCAGAGTGGGTGTTGAATGCCGTCTTCCATTCATCTCCCTCCTTGATCCGTGCCAGGTTGTACGCGCCACGAAGATCTATTTTAGTATAGACGACTGCATCCTTGAGTTGATTAAACAGGTCCGCGATTAATGGTAGCGGATAGGTGTTTTTAATGGTATTCTTGTTCAGGGCTCGGTAATCGATACACGGCCTCAAGGATCCATCTTTTTTGGCTACAAAGAAAAAACCTGCACCCACCGGAGATTTGGAGGGTCGAATAAACCCTTTCTTGAGTTCATCTTGAATGTACTCCTCCATGGCAATAGATTCCGGTCAGGAAAGGGAAAACAATCTTCCTTTGGGTAGCTTAGCGTCTGGAACTAGATCAATGGAACAGTCATAGGATCTGTGGGGAGGTAGGATTTCTGAGGCCTGTTTAGAGAAGACGTCAGCGAACTCCGCATATTGAGGAGATAATCTTTCCAAGGTAACCTGGGCCAGACGGATCGGAAAGGAGATACATGAGGAGTTGCACTTCTCACTCCATTGCAGGATTTCCCCCTGTGCCCAATCTATATTGGGGTTGTGGAGTTGTAACCAGGGATGGCCCAGGACAAGCTTGACGGCTGAACAATCGATGATGAGAAATTCCATAATCTCGGAATGACAGAGTCCAATAGACAATTGTACAGGAGCAGAAATATGACGAATGAGACCCCTGGCGAGGGGCTGACCATCCAGACTGCAGAAGTCGGGGAAGTTAACTCCTTAATGGGAAGGCCTAAGGAGCGAGCAAGTTCGGTGTCGAGAAAATTTCCTGCGGCTCCACTGTCGATAAAGGCCGTGAGGTGCTCTTTATGTTCCCCAATAGTTAGTTGGGCAGGAACTAATAGAGCATTTGCTGAGGAGATGAGATAAACTCCTAGCCGAAACCTCCTCATCATTCGGCTGGTCTAATCTTTTCCCGACTGAAATTGTTTTTTAGGATAAGCATCGGCTCGATGGGCTTTCCCTCCACAATAAAGACACAGTCCCAGATTCCGTCTTCGGGCTTTTTCTTCTTTCGAATGTCTGTAGGAACCAACCTGCATAGGTTCGTCTAACGGTAATGACTCTTGGGACAGGTAGGCTGGAGGGAAAACTGAAGGTGGGTCTTTTTCCAGACGCCGCTCCTTCAGGCGTCGATCCACCTTGATAGCTATCCGGATAAGGTCATCCAGGGTCTCGGATGTAGGAAACTGTACCAAAGCGTCCTTAACTTGCTCCGAAAGTCCAATCCGGAATTTACTACGGAGGGCTGGATCATTCCAACCGCAATCGTTGGCCCAACGGCGAAATTCAGCACAATATTCCTCTGCTGTTCTTCTGCCTTGATGAAGGGCCCGAAGTTTGGCCTCAGCTGTTGCGGCACGATCAGGATCCTCGTATAACAGGCCAAGGGCATCGAAGAAGTTGCTAACGGACTGACGGGCCGGATCTTCTGGGTGCAGACCGAAAGCCCATGCTTGTGGATCCCCCTGGAGGAGAGAAATTACCAGCCCCACTCGTTGATGTTCTGTTCCGGACGCATTAGGACGGAGCTGAAAGTAGAGCTTGCAGTTTTCCTTAAATAAGTGGAATTGGCTACGGTCTCTGGAAAATTTGTCAGGAAGGTTCATCTTGACATCAGTAACGGCAGCCTGAGGGGCTTGTAGAGGAGCTGCGGGTGCAGGGGCAGGAGCAGAGGCTAGCATGGCAGCGATAATTTCCCCCTGGTTATTCACCTGGTTGGTAAGAGCTTGCACCATCTGTCCAAGACTGGAGACCTGGGCTATGAGGGCATTGATTGCCTCGGAGGTGGACGACTCCATCACAAATAACTGTTAAGGTTGGTTATAATGTTACCGTACCCCAGGATTACCTGGACAGAGGACCGGAGTGACCGTGAGTAGAAGGTTATAGTACCCCAGGTTTACCCCGACAGGGAACCGAGGTGACCAAGGAGTAAGAAGAGAAGGATCGGTTAACTCACCGGTTTGTAGAGCCTGATGTCGGTTTGAGTGTTCGCTAGAGCCCCTGGAGGTGGGGATAGACTGGAGCTGGTGGGACTACGCACCTTTAGAGAAAACCTGGGAGAGGAATAGAAAGAACAGATGGAAGAAAAACAGAATAAGCGTAAGTAAGAGGAGAAAGTGGGAGGAGACAGGTCAGAAGGGTATGACCTGTAGCGGACAACAACTAACAGAAAAAGATGGAAGAAAAACAGGACAAGCGTAAGTAAGAGGAGAAAGTGGGAGGAGACAGGTCAGAAGGGTATGACCTGTAGCGGACAACAACAAACAGAAAACAAAGACAAAAGACAGAAGAGGGAATGATGGGACAAACTAGACTGACTCAACTAACTGGGACAATCACGCTCAAACTTAAACAAATGGCAACCCCAGAGGGGTTCACATATACAGGTATACAGGAGAGGTTAGGTGAGAGGGCAGGTGTAGAACACTAAGGTGGGAGAGAGGGCACAGAGGGAAATAGCAGGGACAATGGAACTGGATAAAGCAAGGCAAGGATGGGACACTCAGCAATAAGAAGCACAGAGCAAAAATGCAAAGGCACAAGAGAGCAAGGGAGCAGGTCACAGGCTGTGAGACAGACGCTATAACCAGCGCTGTCTGAAAGACAGAGCTGGTCTTAAATAGAGGCTGCTGGCCTCTGATTGGTCAGCAGCCTGCCCTGCCTCCAAACACAGGATGTTCCATAGGAGACAGGGGGAACGTCCCACAGAACGATAGTGTGGAGCGCGCGCATACAGACTGCGGCGGCGTTCCACTTGGCCCATTGTTTACATGCCAGCCGGCATGACAGCGGGGACGGAGCATCGCGGGGAGCTGAGGTAAGCGTGTGTCATGCCTGCCTGTCTGCACGACGGTGGCATGTAACATACTGGGGGGCTGGAGACACATTATAGGGATACTGGGAGCTAGAGAGACATGATAGGGAATACTGGGATGCTGGAGAGACATAATGGTGAACTGGGGGGCTGAAGACACATGATGGGGGGCTGGAGTGACGTTATTTAAGTATATGGGTTGAGACACATTATAGGGATACTGGGAACTGGAGAGACATGATGGGGGGCTGGAGTGACATGATTTGGGATTACTGGGGGGCTGGAGACACATTATAGGGATACTGGGAGCTAGAGAGACATGATGGGGAATACTGGGAGCAAGGGAGGCATGAATTGGGAATACTGGGAGGCTTGAGAGACATAAATGATTAGATATATAATCTGTATTGTGTGACGGTTTTTAAGATGAAGTGGGAATTGTATAGCAAAAATTTAAATGCTGTTATTGTATAGTGTTGACTATGATTTAATTTCTTTTATTGTGGTTACAAGATTGTGTTTTATGACACTTACTATAATATAAAGTGGTCACTGGTGTTAAATTGTTAAACAAGGGTGCAAATTTTAAGTGCGCAGTGGGGCACAGAACACCCTAGCACCAGCTCAGGAGCTCAGGGTCAAGCAGGTTCAAGTAAGTTTCTTGTGAATACCTCACATTGACAACTAACACACAATACACATTTAGTTAATACATTAAACCAAGTAGTTAATTTGTGTAAATGTGCATTAGTAAAAAAAAAATACACATTTACAAAAAGTGTAAAAATAAATTTATGTAACTTGTCCTTTTTTTTAAAGCTATTTTAAATGATATTGTCAAATCATGTATCATAGAAACATAGAAAGTGATGGCAGAGAATAGCCACATGGCCCATCCAGTCTACCCAGTTGTTTATTTAAAACTATACTGACCCTAGTCCCTATTTACCCTCAATTTAGTTTGAGATTTAGGATATCCTTATATTTATCCCAAGCATGTTTAAACTGTTCTACTGTGATAGCCTCAACCACCTCAGATGGGAGGCTATTCCACTTATCTACCACCCTTTCAGTTAAGTCATTTTTCCGCACATTTCCTTTGAATCTACCACCCTCCAATTTATATTCATGCCCTCGTGTTCTATTACACCTCTTCCTTCGAAAAATGCCACCCTCCTCTAGCCATTCACAACCCTTGATAAATTTGAAAGCTGTTATCATATCCCCCACTCCCTTCTCTGCACCAAGCTATACATGTTTAGTTCCTCTAGCCTTTCTTGGTATGTTTTGTGACACATGCCATAGTCCATTTTAGTTGCTCTTCTTTGCACAGTCTCTAATGTATTTATGTCCTTCTGGAGATATGGGGCTGTATTCAGAGATCCATTTTCACGGTGAGTCCCGTGCGTATTTTTAAGTACGTTTTAACTGCGCATGCGTAGTAACTTTATTTACGCAATTGGCGTTGAATATATGTGCGGAAGTGCCTCACGGATGGACCTGTGAATCGCACGTGGATACATACATTTGGATATGCGATGAAAAAATACGCACAGAAGAATTTAAATAAAGGAAATGAAGGAAAGGGGGAGCTATTATCATGATACACACATACGGAGGACATATAAGCACAGGACTGCACATGGAAAGTTACAGGTGGTCTATGGAGGCTGCAGTCTCCAAGAACACGGTCGAGAGAGGGGAGTGTCATGGATGTGAGGGGGTTTATCCTGCTCCGTCCGTGCGTATAATTGCGGCCCAATCTGGAAACGGATCTCTGAATACGGCCCATGGCCTCCAGAACTGAACACTGTATTCTAGGTGAGGTCGTACCAACACTCTATAAAGGGGCATAACTACCTCTCTCTTTCTGCTACTAATTCCTCTCCCTGTGCAACCAAGCATCATACTTGTCTTTCTCATCGCTTTGTTACATTGCTTGGCTACCTTTAAGTCACATGAAATAATGACTCCTAGATTCCTTTCCTCCTCAGTAGTTTCTAATGGAGTGCCATTAATGATATACTGAGCTTTTGGGTTTTCGTGCCCCAAGTGCATGATTTTGCACTTTTTGGCATTAAACTGCAGTTGCTATACTCTGACCATTTCTCCAGTCTACTTAAATCATCCCTCACTTTCTGTACCCCTCCTGGCGTGTCTACCCTATTATATCTTTGTGTCATCTGCAAAAGGCAAATGTTCTCCTTAATACCACATGCAATATCACCGATAAAGATATTAAATAGTACTGCTCCAAGTACAGAACCCTGGGGTACTCCACTGGTCACATTACCATCCCCAGAAGGGATTCCATATACTACAACCCTCTGCTGTGTATCCTGGAACCAAGATTGTATCCATGCAACTATCTTTAAGTCCAATCCCAAAGTTTCCAGCTTATTTAACAGTTTCCAGCTTATTTAACAGTCTGTGATGTGGCACAGTGTCAAAAGCCTTGCTAAAATCTAGCAAGGCTTAGACTGTTTGAATAATTCAGTTAATGGTTTTGCCAGCACCCTTCTAAGCTCTTTTAGTATCCACGGATGTATCCCATCTGGTTCCATTGATTTGTCCACTTTCAGCTTTGAAAGTTCTTTTAATACCTGCTACTCAGTGAAAGTAATAGTAATTTCCCTCATTGTATTAATAGCCTTCCCATTTAATAGTGGACCCTTTCCCTCTCTTTCTTTTGTGAATATTGAACAAACACAAAATGAAATCACAACAAAATATTAGAGGGAGTGGAAATGAAAGAAGAGATCAAAAAGATTGGGAACAGAACCGCAATAATAATCACAATAAAGGATAAAAGAGAAAAAAATCCCCTATGTACGACAAAAGGGGGGACAATGGATATGATTTAAGATCTAGAACTAATAGAAGAGTGGAATGTAGTCCAGCAAGGGAAGAAAGGTGTGAGAACAACCGTAGTCCAATTAGGGAGGAAAGATGGAGGGAAAATTATTAGAGAGAAAATTATTCCAGGGATGATGAGAGACATCCAACACACAGTAATGAAGGGTACCATGTAGAGAATTTCTCCAATAGAACCCTTAAGAGACCAGTCTGAGGGGAATTTTTACAGATCTCCGAGAAGCCGGAGGAAATATTAAGAACTGTTATCCCCAGATTACAACTAACCAAACAATGAACAGTTCCCGAATTAGAAAGATAAAGAAAAGGGGAACAAGTGGTAAGAACTTGAAAAATATTCTAAGACAAGAAATACGAATTTTAAAAAGGAAACTTTGGCAAACAAAAAAGAAACTCCTTAATAAAAATAAGAAAAAGGGAGAAGATAACACTAAGATATATAAATTGAGCAACCATACCTTTACGAGAGTAGAAGAAATTCTACTAAAGAAGGGGCTCAAGTTCATGCCGACCAATAAAATAAATTTTTTTCATTTATATGCTGATATTCAAAAATTTACCAGAAAATTAACTTTAAAATTAACTTTAAAAAGATTTTTTAGTACACAAAAAAGAGGGAGGATAATGAAAACTGGAAAGATAATTTAAATATAAAGTCCACTTTTTATCCATTACATAGTAAAGGCTGGTTTGTAAAAACATTCAATTGAATAGTCTCCAAAGAGATAAGGAAATTGCAAAATTAATGAAATATAAAAAATGCAAGAACAATCTCACTCTAAAAGAAAGACAAGCCTTAGAAAAACTGCAACAAGATAAAGAGATAACCATCAAACCTGCCGATAAGGGGGGAGGGATGGTGGTCCTAAATACTTTAGACTACAGAAATGAGATCCTGAGACAATTGGAGGATGAACCTACATACAAAAAACTAAGGATGAACCCTACAAATATCATTCTAGATAAAAATAATATCTTGATAAACAAATACTCTAATACAGATACAATTATATATATAGAGAGAGAGAGAGAGAGAGAAAGAGAGAGAGAGAGAGAGAGAAACGTTTCATTGAAATTGAAAACCCCACAATTCCAGTGTTTTATGCACTTCCTAAAATGCATAAAAATATTACTAATCCCCCAGGTCATCCGATCGTGTCTGGGATAAACTCGATAATGTCCAAACTTTCAGCATTAATGGATAGGAGATTGCAACCTATAGTTAAACAAACTAGGGCATATATCAAAGATACCCTAGACATCATCTAAAAATTAGAACAAATAGAATGGCAAAATTCTTGGTTTCTGGTGACAGCGGACGTAAGTTCATTGTACACCAGCATCAGGCATGATGATGGTATAGAAGCTGTAAACCTTTT
Organism: Limnodynastes dumerilii; assembly: GCA_011038615.1. Classification (NCBI taxonomy): domain Eukaryota; kingdom Metazoa; phylum Chordata; class Amphibia; order Anura; family Limnodynastidae; genus Limnodynastes; species Limnodynastes dumerilii. Next base: position 14,035 of record WWET01008032.1, on the reverse strand, counting down.
CCTAGAGACTGAATCCCAAACACAGAGGGATTTTATGTTGGAGAGCTTAAGATTTATGCTCACCAACATTTTTTTCTTCTTTGAGAACGCATACTATATGCAACTGACTGGGAAGGCGAGTCTAGCAAATATTTTTATGGCACATTGGGGGAATCTATATATCTGGAATGAACATAGGGGGAAAACAGACCTAATACGGTGGTACAGATATATAGATGATGTGATTTTTGTGTGGGGGGGCTCACAGGATGATCTCAAAGACTTCTGTACATATCTGAATTCAAATAATAAAAATGTCACCCTCACCTTCGATATAAGCACAGTAAGGGTTAATTACTTGGACCTATCCCTCTATATAGATGGAAATAAAATTAAGACTACTAATTATGTAAAACCCACGGACTGTAACTCTTTTATAAGTAAAAAAAAAGTTGCCATCATCAAAATTGGCTTAGAAATATTCCAGCCAATCAATTACAAAGGATACGGAGAAACTGCACTGATAAAACAGAGTATATTAAACATGCAGATTCCCTAAACAATCTCTTTTTGGAAAAGGGATACAAAGAAGAGGACCTAAATAAAAGTGCCAGAGATGTGGGAAGTGTTGACAGAGAGGATTTACTGGAAAAAAACAGATTCAACAGAAAAAAGATGTTAAAATTCCCTTTATTACACAATATAATCCAGCATACAAACAAATAGAGAAAATCATCAGAGATCATTGGAGCATATTGAAAGAGGATCCTATTTTGACTGAATACATCCCCTCCCAACCTTGTTTTGTGTACAAAAAAGCTCGGAATTTGGGTAGTATATTAATTAAAAGTGCTTTTAGGAAAGAACCGGTGCATCAAACACAAATTAAATCAGTGGGATTTTATCGATGTGGTCTATGTAGTATATGTAAAACACATAAAAAACAAGACTCTAAGACTACTCATTTTAAGTCAAATAATACGGGAAAAACCTACCAAATAGAAGAATTTATAACATAGCAATAATGTTCTATATTTAATAGAATGCTCCTGCTCAAAACAATATATAGGGAGAACTACTAGACCCCTGAAAACTAGATGGCAGGAGCATTTTAGGAACATTAGGAAGGGTTTCCTTAACCATTGCTTATCATCCTATTTTGAAACCGTTCACAAATGCTCGGTAGACTCTATTAGCAAGATTATTGGTTTAAAAAAAAATTAAGGAAAACTGTAGAAATCATAAAATTGTAGAATCCTTGGCTAAAGCTGAAATGCTTTGGATCTATAATATGCAGACGTTAGAACCATTAGGATTAAATGGGGAATTTGAACTTAAATGGTTTTTATGATTATATTTCAAATTTATTTATTAATTATTGAATTATTTATAATATTAATCATGATATTTATCGATCATAATAATAACAATTCTCAATTCTCAATTCTGCACAACTATATGAGAAAAGCGCATTAAACCTACATATCTAGTGAGATACAATAGCATCATTATTATTGGATTAGCTCCCATAAGAGTGAATTCACACCGAGGAGGGCTCTCATCGCTTATTTATATCTACGAACTTCATGTTTAGTATTGTATTGCTGTACCTGATTACAATGGACAGAACATGTTGAACTTGAACTCATAGAAGCGCGATGGTCTAGGATATATGTTTCTTTTGACATTTGTTACAAAATGGAAGTTGCTCAATCAATTTATAGGTGAATATTGAACATAAATATTTGTTAAGATGATCTGCCATAGCCTTTTCACCCTCAATAAGAGTCCCACTCTCCATTTTGAGCCCTACGATACCATCTATTTTTTTTGCCTTTCATTTATTAAACTGCCCAGGCCAACACACTGCTTACCCACCATAAACCCATGAAATAAACACAAGAACAACATTGTGGATTTTAAATAGGGGGTACCAATTGATTGATTGGAATTATAAATGACTATCAATTTGGATATGAGACAGAAGGTGGCGAAAATAGCAGGAGGGGGACAGCAGATGGAATAAATAAATCAGGACAGGCATCCCCTGTCCAAAGCGCCCCCAAGGTAAGTGGGTCAAGTCTGGGTACTAACCCCCTTCAAAGTGCATGCCCCTGAGGGCGGAAGCATGGAACCGCCGCATGGCTTGACCTCCTGCAAATATTGAGGAGTGTACCTACCCACTTACCAAAAACCCCTTCTCCTTGCGCCACAAAATTAAATGCTGTTTCCCTTCCGCTATGCCGATCAATGCCACATCTGTGAAGTAAATAACAAGTTAACAAATATCTATACGACTAAATATAAAAAAGGGGAGGGAGAGAAAATGAAATATGAGAATGCTGACAAAATTGCTGCAAGCCTTATAAACCCCTTTACAAACCTCATGCCTAGCCCGCCCCTTCTGCAACTGTATTGGCTAAACCACTTAAACCCCAGTAATGGGATCATGCTGAGCAACAGTGTGCAGGCAAGGCGTTTATACTCA
>WWET01008031.1:12188-43069 GCA_011038615.1 Limnodynastes dumerilii | reverse complement strand
CACTATAGGACAACACAGGACAATACAGGACAGCATAGCACCCTATATGACACCATAGGACAATACAGGACAGTATAGCACCCTATATCACACTATAGGACAACACAGGGCAATACAGGACAGTATAGCACCCGATATCACACTATAGGACAGCATAGCTCCCTATATCACACTATAGGACAACACGGGACAATACAGGACAGTATAGCACCCTATATCACACTATAGGACAACACAGGACAGTATAGCACCCTATATCACACTATAGGACAACACAGGACAATACAGGACAGCATAGCCCCCTATATCACACTATAGGACAACACAGGACAATGCAGGACAGTATAGCACCCTATATCACACCATAGGACAACACAGGACAGCATAGCCCCCTATATCACACCATAGGACAACACAGGACAATACAGGACAGCATAGCCCCCTATATCACACCATAGGACAACACAGGACAATACAGGACAGCATAGCTCCCTATATCACACCATAGGACAACACAGGGCAGCATAGCCCCCTATATCACACCATAGGACAACACAGGACAGTATAGGACAAGATAGGATACTACAGGACCGTATAGAATAATACAGTATATCACAGTATAGGACAATACAGTAAAATATAGGACCATATAGGAGGATATAAGAATATAGGACAATAAGAGACCATATACAGGTGAAACTCGAAAAATTACAATATCATCTAAAAGTTCATGTATTTCAGTAATTCAGCTTAAAAGGTGAAAGTAATGTATTATATAGACTCATTACATGCAAAGTGAGACATCTCAAGCCTTTGTTTTGTAGTAATTTTGATGATTATGGCTCACAGGTTATGAAAACCCCAAAATCAAAATCTCACAAAATGAGCATAATGTGACGAGGTTCAATATTGTGGCTCAAAGGGCCTGATCCAGACCTGCGCTGCTGTGCGTAGCGTATTACCACCGATGCCCGGCAATAGACACTCCCCTTGCTCGTACCTAGTTTAGCTCCCATACGCTCGCCAAACCCTACCCTAACTTTTGTGTTATTTTCCCCGACCGTCCGTACGTTCATTGCGTATAAACGACGCTTAGCGCGCCCATACTGTACAATTTAAATGGGTACTATAAATACACCCCGTCGTCGGAAAAACCGCAAATAATACGGACTCCAGAATCGCCGCTACGAAAAGGTGTTTGGTAAGACCGGAAGTTGTCACTATGCACATACGCAGTGTGTTTTTTTCTGCCGTTTTTACGCTTACGATCAACGTTAGCTCGCATGCAAGCGTAGGTCTGGATCAGGCCCAAAGTGTCACACTCTAATCAGCAAATTATTCCAAAACACCTGCACAGGGTTCCTGAGCCGTCACATGCTCTCTCAGTCTGGATCAGTAGAATCACAATCATGGGGAAGACGCTGACCTGACAGTTGTGCAGAAAACCAGCATTGACGCCTCCACAAGGAGGGAAAGCCGCAAAAGGAAATTGCCAAAGAAGTTGGATGTTCTTAAAGTGCTGAATCAAAGCCCATTAATAGACAGTTACGTGGAGGGAAAGTGTGGAAGAGAAAGGTGCACAAGCAGCAGGGATGAGCGCAGCCTGGAGAGGACTGTCAGGAAAAGCCCATTAATAGAAAGTTACGTGGAGGGAAAGTGTGGAAGAAAAAGGTGCACAAGCAGCAGGGATGAGCGCAGCCTGGAGAGGATTGTCAGGAAAAGCCCATTAATAGAGAGTTACGTGGAGGGAAAGTGTGGAAGAGAAAGGTGCACAAGCAGCAGGGATGAGCGCAGCCTGGAGAGGATTGTCAGGAAAAGCCCATTAATAGAGAGTTACGTGGAGGGAAAGTGTGGAAGAGAAAGGTGCACAAGCAGCAGGATGACCGCAGCCTGGAGAGGATTGTCAGGAAAAGCCCATTAATAGAGAGTTACGTGGAGGGAAAGTGTGGAAGAGAAAGGTGCACAAGCAGCAGGATGACCGCAGCCTGGAGAGGATTGTCAGGAAAAGCCCATTAATAGAGAGTTACGTGGAGGGAAAGTGTGGACTTCAGCAGACAAGCTTTATGGAGATGGTGACTTCATTTTCCAGCAGGACTTGGCACCTGCACACACTGCCAAAGGATCCAAAACCTGGTTCAATGACCATGGGATTGCTGTCCTGGATTGGCCAGCAAACTCACTGGACCTAAACCCCATAGAGAATCAAAGGGGCATTGCCAAGAGAAAGAGGAGAGACATGAGACCGAACAATGCAGAAGAGCTGAAGGCCGCTATTGAAACAACCTGGTCTTGAATAAAACCTCAGCAGTGCCACAGGCTGACAGCATCCGTGCCACAGGCTGACAGCATCCGTGCCACAGGCTGACAGCATCCGTGCCACAGGCTGACAGCATCTGTGCCACAGGCTGACAGCATCCGCGCCACAGGCTGACAGCATCCGCGCCACAGGGTGACAGCATCCGTGCCACAGACTGACAGCATCCGTGCCACAGGGTGACAGCATCCGTGCCACAGGGTGACAGCATCCATGCCACACCACATTAAGGCAGTAATTTGTGCAATAGGGGCCCAAACCCAAGTACTGAGTACACATGCATGATTATACTTTTCACAGGGCTGACATTTCTGTATTTAAAATCCTTTTTTTATTGATTTCATGTAATATTCTCATTTTGTGAGATTTAGATTTTTGGAGTTTTCATAAACTGTAAGCCATAATCAACCAAATTAAAACAAATAAAGGCTTGAAATATCTCACTTGGCATGTAATGAGTCTATATAATATATTAGTTTCACCTTTTAAGCTGAATTATTGAAATAAATGAACTTTTGCACGATATTCAAATTTTTCGAGTTTCACCTGAAGGTCAAAATATTTAATTATAGAACCTATGTGCTAATATCCTGCATATGATGGTAATAATGGAGAGGGAAATTCATTGCGTGTCCTAATAGCCAGTATCTATGAGGGGTTCCGGGGATCAGACTCTGGATTACTGACATCTTTATGGCGCAATCTTCATTCCTGCGCTCAACTTCCCACACGAGTTTACCCGACTCAGCGCAAGCGGCCATTACAGCGATGACTAGGCTGATGCAGAGATGCCGGTGGAGACACTATGACCTATGTATTGATTCCCGTACGGCGCAGAGAAGAGCCGGGGTAGATTTTACTTTCCCGTGGCAGAAGCTTTGTGATATATTATAATACGGGATTCATTCCGCCCTATCAAGACTCCAGAGCGATGGACTGAATTTCATAAAGGGCAGCGTTTTACAATAGATAGGATGTCTTATGCGCAGGTACACGTTAGGGCGCTGCTATCATCATCTGCGTGATCCAAAACCTTGGTCAGAGAAGGATTGGTAAAGTTAAGTTAGCGTGTAGTTACACACCCTCCAACAGGACCCGTTCCATTAGGTACAAAATACTCTGCTCCTCAGTTTCCAACTGTGAGTTACTATGGTAACCACCTTTGTTGAAGAGGCAAATAGTTTTTTCTAAAAATATCAGTTCATTAATTTAAACCAGGTGAGTGACAGCTGGAAGCACAGGGGCGGATTATATTATACCTAATGGAATGGGTCATGTTGGAGGGTCTGTAGTTATTGAAAGTCTTCTGCGTAAGGGGCGTGGTTAGCGGAGCGGATCGTATGGATATGTGAATATCGCAGCTCTGTTAATGCTTCTGAAAATCGCACATCCGAATGCCAACTAGTCCATAGCTATAAACAGCATGATATCAGTCATTAGTACGTGTTGGTATGCGCTATTGTGCTATACTGTGCTGTGCATGAATATTATTAATGATTATAATGATTGTAAACACGTGGACTTACGTAACAATATATTATTAAACTCTCGTACGTTTGCAGCGGGCGGGAGCCAGGGCTGATGGGTGGGTCATGTGCTTAGTTACCATGGCGAAGAACGGAAGCGTAATGTTAAAAAGAATGGAGGCCGGGCCTATAGTCCATCGGATCCAAATGTATGTGATGAACAGCGATTATATGATCCGTAACTGCTGGTTACCACATGCCAGCGCTCCGCTAACCAATCCCCTCGCAGCAATGGATGGTTGAGACCCATATCTTCCATTAAGTTCTGACTAGTGCAAACGTAAAATGGCGACATGGATGGCGGCCTTGGAGTCTACGGCGTTACTTCTAATACCGTTATGGTGACCATGGTCCTCAGGACAGGAGGGTCACCAGGGGATGGGACAATGGGGTCTCACCGCAATATCTTCTTGCCCATATCCTCCGGGGTGATGCCGCAGTAGGTGAGGCTCTCGTTCCACGTGGGGTTCAGCGTGTTCCGCACTATCCGAGTCTTCAGCTTATTCGCCTGAGGGACAAGAATCTAATGTCACTCAGAGATACAGGGAACTGCCCCAGAGGGCAAGAGAGTCAGGGGGGGCAAGAGACAGAGAGTCAGGGGGTGAGGGGGCAAGAGACAGAGAGTCAGGGGGACAAGAGGCTTTGCTGTAATGTGGGGGTGTGGTTAGGGGTATTGCTGTAATGTGTGAGCATGGTTGGGGTTATTGCTGTAATGTGTGTGCATGGTTGGGGGCTTTGCTGTAATGTGTGTGCATGGTTGGGGTATTGCTGTAATGTGTGTGTGTGGTTAGGGGTATTGCTGTAATGTGAGTGCATGGTTGGGGGCTTTGCTGTAATGTGTGGGTGTGGTTAGGGGTATTGCTGTTGGGTTGGGGGCTTTGCTGTAATGTGTGGGCGGTTAGGGGGCATTGTTGTAATGTGTGTGCACGGTTAGAAGTATTGCTGTAATGTGTGTGTGTGGTAAGGGTCTTTGCTGTAATGTGTGTGTGGATATGGGTATTGCTGTAATGTGTGTGTGTGGTTAGGGGTATTGCTGTAATGTGTGTGTGTGGTTATGGGTATTGCTGTAATGTGTGTGCATGGTTGGGGGCTTTGCTGTAATGTGTGTGCATGGTTGGGGTATTGCTGTAATGTGTGTGTGTGGTTAGGGGTATTGCTGTAATGTGAGTGCATGGTTGGGGGCTTTGCTGTAATGTGTGGGTGTGGTTAGGGGTATTGCTGTTCGGTTGGGGGCTTTGCTGTAATGTGTGTGTGGTTATGGGTATTGCTGTAATGTGTGTGCATGATTGGGGGCTTTGCTGTAATGTGTGGGCGTGGTTGGGATATTGCTGTAATGTGTGAGCGTGGTTGGGGGCTTTGCTGTAATGTGTGTGTGTGTAGTTATGGGTATTGCTGTAATGTATGTGCATGATTGGGGGCTTTGCTGTAATTTGTGTGCATGGTTGCGGGCTTTGCTGTAATGTGTGTGCATGGTTGGGGGCTTTGCTGTAATGTGGGGTGTAACAGAGGGCTTTGCTGTAATGTGGGGTGTAACAGGGGGCTTTGCTGTAATATGGGGTGTAACAGGGGGCTTTGCTGTAATGTAGGTTGTAATTGGGGGCTTTGCTGTAATGTGGGGGTGTGGAATATTTGGGTATAGGGTATTTAGATTATGTAGAATTCTCTACTATAGCTATTGCTCAGATAACAATGTCCTCCGTGCCAGTCTCTGCCCCCCTTCCCCCATAGTGGTGCCCAGGTCCTATTAGGAAAGATGATAGCTGTATAATACAAGATTAGCATCGATTAAGGCATGAGCAGCAGAGTGCAGAGATGGCATTTATTAGATTAGCCTCCAGTGAGGCATTATTAATAGAGTGCAGAGAGGGTCTCATTAATAGAGCTTCAATGTGTGCTGTAAGCTGGCACAGCTGCTCGGAGGGGTCAGGATAAAGCCCGTTAGGACAGTGCTGGGTGATTATTAGTAAAAGCAGAATAACGATCTCCGAGAAGAATATAGGATTAAGAACAATGTGGGGCAGTTATCTAGAAACATCCAGATGTACCAGTGAAGAACAGCTGGCAGGGAACAGGCACAGGTCAGGCCATGTGGGGGCATCGGGCTGGGGCATGGGCTTAGTAACATGCATGTGCTACACAATGATTATACTTTTCATTTGTTTTCTAGACTAGCAACCAATCCAGTAGTTAGCTGCGTAAAAGCTGGTGTCTAATTGGTCACTTTGAATTGAGGATGTGAGATGTTGAGGTGTAGGGCTGGAGGAGAGCGCTGTGGGTGAGAGGTGGAGGAGAGGGCTGTAGGTAAGAGGTGGAGGAGAGGTCTGTGGGGGAGAGGTGGAGGAGAAGTCTGGAGGTGAGGGGAGGAGGAGAAAGGCAGAGGAGGGGATTGAAGTGAGGGTTGACTAAAGGAGAATGGTGAAGGAGAGATTCAGAGGTGAGAGGTAGATGAGAGGGGTGGAGGAGAAGGCTGGAGGAAAGGGGTGGAGAGGAGTGGTGGAGGAGAGGGTCGGAGGTGAGAGGTGGAAGATAGGGGTAGATAAGAAAGCTTGAGGAGAGGGTAGAGGAGAGGGGCAGAGGTGTGGCAGAGGGCCAGAGGAGTGGGCTGGAGGAGCAGGCTGGAGGAGAGGGTTGGAGGTGCTAGGTGGAGGAGAGTAGCGGAGCTGAAAGGGGGTAGAGAAGAGGACTGGCAATAGGAGATAGGTGGAAAAGAGGGTCGGAGGTGAGAGGTAAAGGAGAGGGGTGGAGGAGAAGGCTGGAGGTAAGGGGTGGAGAGGAGTGGTGGAGGAGAGGGGCCGAGGTGAGAGGTGGAAGATAGTGGTGGATGAGAAAGCTCGAAGAGAGGGGTAGAAAGGAGGGGCAGAGGTGAGAGGTGCAGAAGAGGGTGAGGAAGGTGTATCAGAAGAGGGTGGAGGAGAAAACTGGAGGAGAGAGCTGGAGGTGAGAGGTGAATGAGAGGGGTGAAGGTGAGAGGTGGAAGAGAGGGGTGAAGGTGAGAGGCGGAGGAGAGGGGTGAAGGTGAGAGGTGAATGAGAGAGGTGAAGGTGAGAGGTGAATGAGAGGGGTGAAGGTGAGAGGTGAATGAGAGGGTTGAAGGTGAGAGGTGAATGAGAGGTGGAAGTTGAGAGGTGAATGAGAGTGGTAAAGGCGAGAGGTCAATGAGAGGGGTGAAGGTGAGAGGTGGAGGAGAGAGGTGAAGGTGAGAGGTGGAGGAGAGGGGTGAAAGTGAGAGGTGAATGAAAGGGGGAAGGTGAGAGGTGAATGAGAGTGGTGAAGGTGAAGGTGAGAGGTGGAGCAGAGGGGTGATGGTGAGAGGTGGAGGAGAGAGATGGAGGAGAGGGATGGCTACCACAGGTAGGAGGCTGGACGTGTGTCTGCACCTTGCAAGCACCAGGGAGGAGATGGATCTTCACGTAGGGGTCTGCCAGGCCATTGAAATCCATTGGCTTCAGTCCCTAGAACAGAGATGCCAAAAGACAGAGTTTAGCTGAGAGGGGAGAGATAAAGAGACAGAATAGAACAATCTCCTAAACTGAGGGTCAGTAGGGTATTTGGGGCCAGATTTACTAAACTGCTGGATTGGAAAAGTGGAGATGTTGCTCAAGTTGCTTCTAGCTTACATTTTCTAGTATGTAATAGAGAAGTGAGAACTAGAATCTGATTGGTTGCTATGGGCAACATCTCCACTTTTGTAGCTTAGTAAATTTGGCCCTTAGAGTTTTTTTATTGGGCACACTGGATGGGCTGTCACATGTTCACACATTCCGTCATGGTAACAGAACTTCACTGCAGCCACGTTACATGGTCCATCCTTGGCCACGAGCCACAGGATCTGTGTCATTTACAGGCTTAGTGGATTTTGTGTGTCCACAGGGGATTTATTGGTAAAACCTCCTGTGGATTTATGTTCTCCCAGCAGGAAGACGAATCAGGGATTAAAGGGATGAGAGAGGCTTGAAAACGTTCCTCAGCCCCTCCCCCCATCTCCTGCACAGCTGGGTGACAAGGTAATATGTACACCGAGCAGTGACACATTGACACCAGCCTCACCCATGAGTCATGTGCCCACACCTACTACATAATGACACAGGGGGATCTTTAACCTTCTCTACCTTCATCTGCAGCCCGTGTCACTGTCTCACACTTCATATGTCACCAATAATCCTGTGTTTCTGAATTTAATACGTATAACTTGTGACTGACAATGTATTTGATTACTAACACCAAAACCATCGCCACCACCACCACAATCACCAATACTACAACCTTCACCTCAACCAAATAATAACCGACCATTCATCAAAACATCAACAAACACCACAACAGTCACATACATGACCAGCCTACACCAGAACCATCGCCACCACCACAATCACCAATACTATAACCTTCACCTGAACCAAATAATTACTGACCATTCATCAGAACATCAACAACCATCACAACAGTCACATACATGACCAGCCAACACCAGAACCATCAGCAACACCACAATGACCAATACTCCTCAACCGAATAATCCCCAACATTCATCAATTCATCTACAACCTAAACAACAGTGACAACACCACCACAATAACCAATACTACAACTATAATCCAAAGTAAATCATCACCAACACTGCATTCATCAATATAGCAACCATCACCACAATAAAAGTCATCACCACCAACACCGGAACCATCATCACCACAATGACCAACACTCCAACTGTCACCTCAACCAAACAATCACAACTATTCATCAAGACATCAAAAATCAGCACAACAATCACATACATAACAACCAACACCATAACCATCACCACAATCACCAATACTACAACTATAATCCAAACCAAACAATCACAAACACAACACTCACCAATACAACAACCTTCACCACAACAATCATCACCACCAACACCAGAACCATCACTACCACAATGACCAATACTCCAAACATCACCCCACCATCACCAGAACCATCACCACATTCACCATTACAGCTATAATCTAAACCGAACAATCACCAACACTGCATTCACCAATATCAACCATCACGAAAACAATACAGCAACCATCACCACCAACACCAGAACCATCACCACCAACACCAGAACCATCACCACCAACACCAGAACCATCACCACCAACACCAGAAACATCACCACCAAAATCACCAATACTACAATCGTCACCTCAACCAAACAATCCCCCCTATTTCTCAATACAACAAGTATCACCAAAACAATCATCATCACAACAACAGCCATCACCACAACAGTCACAACAATAACCACCAACAGCAGAATCCTAACACCACCACAACAACCGTCACTATGACATCACCACCAGAACCATCACCATAACAGCATCACCGCCACTACAATCATCACCATAACAACATCACCACCACAACCATCACTATATCAACACCAAACCAAGCACAAAATATAACATTGCCACAACAACCATCACAACCAGCAGACTGATATAAATTCCAATCACACCAATAACTATCACTGTACAATACACCAACAAACACTACCACATTGCAACAGCAGCCACACAACAGTTGCGACACAACAGCCACACATGATGAAAACAATAAACCAGAACATATGAGGTACCATCAGAGATTGTATCACTCCAAGACAAGTATAAAGCAATGTCACATAAACATAACTCATTAATCAGATCCAAACCAATAGAAACTGGACATTCAGCGTAATGTTATACACAAACAGTGCAGCAGACATGGAGCAGATCCGGAGTGTGAGAATAAGAGGAAATCAGGTGGAAAGTTACACCTGGGTAACACCATGATAAATGTAATGTTTTTCTCTGTATGCAGGGAGAATAGTTGTACAGTATATACTAAAAATCCCGTACTAATAAAACATAGAAGCTATATATATATACTGTATAAATGTAACATGGAAGCTTGTATACTCTATATATACTGTATAAATGTAACATTGAAGTTTGTATACTCTATATACTGTATAAATGTAACATAGAAGCTTGTATACTCCGTATAAGTTACTGTGGGAAATAACCTTTTCTTGTGAGTACAAAGGGCTTTTGTATTTCAGATAAGTGATCTCTAGAGATCTGGACAATTTCAGCATTAAGGGACAAGGGACTGAGCGTTCCCGCAAAGGATTCGCTATGGGGAAAATGGTCATTTTGTTGTTTATGGAGCAGGATTGCTATTGATCGTCAGCGTCTCTGTAAACACAGGTCAATGGACGTCCTTTATAAATCACACCTGTCACTAGAGCCACAGCCTAATCAATAACAATCCGCCCCCCAGTCCACAGCCAAACAATGCCGCCCACAAGACAGATGTCCCCCTATTGTCACACACACACATCCCATGTCTCTCTCTCCTGCCCGCGGCGTGTCACAGCCTGAGACGTTCTGTCTCTTACACGGTGTGCGCTGGGGGAGGGGCATAAATAAATGATTTGCTCTAATTGAATTTTACTTCTTTATTGCCGTAATAGCAGCAAAAGCCAACTCCAATCACGAGAAATGACGGTGTGAGAAAACAAACGAGGAGCGAGATGGGAATGACATTACTGCGACAGGAGTCGCTGCCAAGATGGATTCTGGCGGCATACTAAGGGGGGAGGGGCATAATATTAAGTTTTGAGGCTGCGGAGGGTCCAAATCCAGATTTTTAAAGAGACACTGTATATGTTGTGACTGTATCTAATGCTCAGGACTGTAAAGTGCGCAGTCACGGCCCAATCAGATCTGAATGTCACTCGATGGGCGGCGGCTTGCGTTCTGAGGGACGTGTTGAGAGATGGAATGGGGGGAGGGACGTAGTCAGTGTACAGTAATGGCGGGGCCCAAGCAAGTGCTCCCGATCGCAGGTGTAGAAAAGGACTGTTTACTGTACGTCAAAACGCTTGCACCAGTCCCAGGCCCTGTCTAAGTCCAGGGGCTAGATTTACTAAGCTGTGGCAAAGGAAAAGTGGAGATGTTGCTCGTAGCAACCAATCAGATTCTAGCTCTCACTTTCCTATTACATACTAGAGAATGTCAGCTAGAATCTGATTGGTTGCTATGAGCAAAGTGACACTTTGAATGCGTTATGAAGGGTCAGAAATGGCCGCCAGTGTATTGATCCTGTGTCACATTATCTCTACATCATTCCCTCACCGCTCCATGCCCTACCTCCCCCCGCCATCTAGTGGGACGCCATCTTGTGGGACGCCATCTTGTGGAACCATTATAAGGTCACCACAGCTTGCTGCCATTATGAGGCTTCTTAGTTGGATGGAAACTCTGATGGGCCCATTCTCTGAGGAGGAACATTGTACATGGCGATTGTAGGGGAGAGAAGGGTAAAAACACATCCTCCATCTGCCCCACTTCATCTACCACCTCCATCCTCCATGTGTACATGGGTAAAGTCCTCTTGTCCTTCATACTCACCTTTGCTCGTAGGACGTTGCATTGCAAGATACAGTTCTCCTGGTCATAAAACAACTCAAATTCCAGAGTTCCCAGGGCGGCTGCAATGAGAAAATGAGGGGTTCAGGTTGTAAATCGTCACCCAATCAGCATCATGAAGGATAAATCGGCTATTAATGACATCTACTTGTTGACCAATGACTGAGAAAACACTGCTCAGATGAATGCTTTGTTCAGTTGCAAGACATCTCATGTCAACCACTGGGGGCACTGTTCCACTATCTGCAGGTAAATGGTGCAGCCACTTATATCAGCCAATCAGATGGTAGTTGTCATTTTAAAGCAGAATGTAAGAAACGAGAACCCAGATCTTATTGGCTAAAATGTCAGTATAATGTTATATCAAAGTTAATATGACCTTGGCAAAGCATAGAGTATACATAAATTCCATAAAAATGTTTGTGTTCCTCAATTCACTAAATGTAATTTATTATACATGCAGACATCTGTTCACACTGCTATGTCTCTGGGTATAAGCACCTCTCAGATCAACTGTGCTGTGTAATGCTGTGTAATGCTGTGTTGTGTTGTGCTGTATAATGCTGTGTTGTGTTATGTTGTATAATGTTGTGTTGTGCTGTATAAGGTTTTGTTGTGTTATGTTGTGTTGTGTTGTATAATGTTGTGTTGTGTTGTATAGTGTTGTGTTGTATAATGTTGTGTTGTGTTGTATAATGTTGTGCTGTTCTGTATAATGTTGTGTTGTGTTGTATAATGTTGTGTTGTATAGTGTTGTGTTGTATAATGTTGTGTTGTGTTGTATAATGTTGTGCTGTTCTGTATAATGCTGTGTTGTGTTGTATAATGTTGTGTTGTGCTGTTCTGTATAATGCTGTGTTGTGCTGTATAATGTTGTGTTGTATAATTCTATGTTGTGTTGTGCTGTACAACGTTGTGTTGTATAATTCTATGCTGTGTTGTGCTGTATAATGTTGTGTTGTGCTGTATAATGCTGTGTTGTGTTGTGCTGTGTAATGCTGTATAATGTTGTGTTGTGCTGTATAATGCTGTGTTGTGTTGTGCTGTGTAATGCTGTGTTGTGTTGTGGTGTATAATGTTGTGTTGTGCTGTGCTGTGGTGTATAATGCTGTGTTGTGATGTGTTGTATAATGCTGTGTTATATAATGCTGTGTTGTGTTCTGCTGTATAATGCTGTGTTGTCCTGTACTGTGTTGTGATGTGTTGTATAATGTTGTGATGTGTTGTGTTGTGTTGTGCTGTGTTGTATAATGTTGTGCTTTGATGTGATGTATAATGTTGTGTTGTGATGTGTTGTATAATGCTGTGATGTGTTGTATAATGCTGTGTTGTGTTGTATTGTATAATGTTGTGTTGTGATGTGTTGTATAATGTTGTGCTGTGTTGTATAATGTTGTGTTGTGATGTGTTGTATAATGCTGTGATGTGTTGTATAATGTTGTGCTGTGATGTGTTGTATAGTGATGTGTTGTGTTGTATAATGTTGTGCTGTGATGTGTTGTATAATGCTGTGATGTGTTGTATAATGTTGTGCTGTGATGTGTTGTATAATGTTGTGCTGTGATGTGTTGTATAATGTTGTGCTGTGATGTGTTGTATAATGTTGTGCTGTGATGTGTTGTATAATGTTGTGCTGTGATGTGTTGTATAATGTTGTGCTGTGATGTGTTGTATAATGTTGTGCTGTGATGTGTTGTATAATGTTGTGCTGTGATGTGTTGTATAATGTTGTGCTGTGATGTGTTGTATAATGTTGTGCTGTGATGTGTTGTATAATGTTGTGCTGTGATGTGTTGTATAATGTTGTGCTGTGATGTGTTGTATAATGTTGTGCTGTGATGTGTTGTATAATGTTGTGCTGTGATGTGTTGTATAATGTTGTGCTGTGATGTGTTGTATAATGTTGTGCTGTGATGTGTTGTATAATGTTGTGCTGTGATGTGTTGTATAATGTTGTGCTGTGATGTGTTGTATAATGTTGTGCTGTGATGTGTTGTATAATGTTGTGCTGTGATGTGTTGTATAATGTTGTGCTGTGATGTGTTGTATAATGTTGTGCTGTGATGTGTTGTATAATGTTGTGCTGTGATGTGTTGTATAATGTTGTGCTGTGATGTGTTGTATAATGTTGTGCTGTGATGTGTTGTATAATGTTGTGCTGTGATGTGTTGTATAATGTTGTGCTGTGATGTGTTGTATAATGTTGTGCTGTGATGTGTTGTATAATGTTGTGCTGTGATGTGTTGTATAATGTTGTGCTGTGATGTGTTGTATAATGTTGTGCTGTGATGTGTTGTATAATGTTGTGCTGTGATGTGTTGTATAATGTTGTGCTGTGATGTGTTGTATAATGTTGTGCTGTGATGTGTTGTATAATGTTGTGCTGTGATGTGTTGTATAATGTTGTGCTGTGATGTGTTGTATAATGTTGTGCTGTGATGTGTTGTATAATGTTGTGCTGTGATGTGTTGTATAATGTTGTGCTGTGATGTGTTGTATAATGTTGTGCTGTGATGTGTTGTATAATGTTGTGCTGTGATGTGTTGTATAATGTTGTGCTGTGATGTGTTGTATAATGTTGTGCTGTGATGTGTTGTATAATGTTGTGCTGTGATGTGTTGTATAATGTTGTGCTGTGATGTGTTGTATAATGTTGTGCTGTGATGTGTTGTATAATGTTGTGCTGTGATGTGTTGTATAATGTTGTGCTGTGATGTGTTGTATAATGTTGTGCTGTGATGTGTTGTATAATGTTGTGCTGTGATGTGTTGTATAATGTTGTGCTGTGATGTGTTGTATAATGTTGTGCTGTGATGTGTTGTATAATGTTGTGCTGTGATGTGTTGTATAATGTTGTGCTGTGATGTGTTGTATAATGTTGTGCTGTGATGTGTTGTATAATGTTGTGCTGTGATGTGTTGTATAATGTTGTGCTGTGATGTGTTGTATAATGTTGTGCTGTGATGTGTTGTATAATGTTGTGCTGTGATGTGTTGTATAATGTTGTGCTGTGATGTGTTGTATAATGTTGTGCTGTGATGTGTTGTATAATGTTGTGCTGTGATGTGTTGTATAATGTTGTGCTGTGATGTGTTGTATAATGTTGTGCTGTGATGTGTTGTATAATGTTGTGCTGTGATGTGTTGTATAATGTTGTGCTGTGATGTGTTGTATAATGTTGTGCTGTGATGTGTTGTATAATGTTGTGCTGTGATGTGTTGTATAATGTTGTGCTGTGATGTGTTGTATAATGTTGTGCTGTGATGTGTTGTATAATGTTGTGCTGTGATGTGTTGTATAATGTTGTGCTGTGATGTGTTGTATAATGTTGTGCTGTGATGTGTTGTATAATGTTGTGCTGTGATGTGTTGTATAATGTTGTGCTGTGATGTGTTGTATAATGTTGTGCTGTGATGTGTTGTATAATGTTGTGCTGTGATGTGTTGTATAATGTTGTGCTGTGATGTGTTGTATAATGTTGTGCTGTGATGTGTTGTATAATGTTGTGCTGTGATGTGTTGTATAATGTTGTGCTGTGATGTGTTGTATAATGTTGTGCTGTGATGTGTTGTATAATGTTGTGCTGTGATGTGTTGTATAATGTTGTGCTGTGATGTGTTGTATAATGTTGTGCTGTGATGTGTTGTATAATGTTGTGCTGTGATGTGTTGTATAATGTTGTGCTGTGATGTGTTGTATAATGTTGTGCTGTGATGTGTTGTATAATGTTGTGCTGTGATGTGTTGTATAATGTTGTGCTGTGATGTGTTGTATAATGTTGTGCTGTGATGTGTTGTATAATGTTGTGCTGTGATGTGTTGTATAATGTTGTGCTGTGATGTGTTGTATAATGTTGTGCTGTGATGTGTTGTATAATGTTGTGCTGTGATGTGTTGTATAATGTTGTGCTGTGATGTGTTGTATAATGTTGTGCTGTGATGTGTTGTATAATGTTGTGCTGTGATGTGTTGTATAATGTTGTGCTGTGATGTGTTGTATAATGTTGTGCTGTGATGTGTTGTATAATGTTGTGCTGTGATGTGTTGTATAATGTTGTGCTGTGATGTGTTGTATAATGTTGTGCTGTGATGTGTTGTATAATGTTGTGCTGTGATGTGTTGTATAATGTTGTGCTGTGATGTGTTGTATAATGTTGTGCTGTGATGTGTTGTATAATGTTGTGCTGTGATGTGTTGTATAATGTTGTGCTGTGATGTGTTGTATAATGTTGTGCTGTGATGTGTTGTATAATGTTGTGCTGTGATGTGTTGTATAATGTTGTGCTGTGATGTGTTGTATAATGTTGTGCTGTGATGTGTTGTATAATGTTGTGCTGTGATGTGTTGTATAATGTTGTGCTGTGATGTGTTGTATAATGTTGTGCTGTGATGTGTTGTATAATGTTGTGCTGTGATGTGTTGTATAATGTTGTGCTGTGATGTGTTGTATAATGTTGTGCTGTGATGTGTTGTATAATGTTGTGCTGTGATGTGTTGTATAATGTTGTGCTGTGATGTGTTGTATAATGTTGTGCTGTGATGTGTTGTATAATGTTGTGCTGTGATGTGTTGTATAATGTTGTGCTGTGATGTGTTGTATAATGTTGTGCTGTGATGTGTTGTATAATGTTGTGCTGTGATGTGTTGTATAATGTTGTGCTGTGATGTGTTGTATAATGTTGTGCTGTGATGTGTTGTATAATGTTGTGCTGTGATGTGTTGTATAATGTTGTGCTGTGATGTGTTGTATAATGTTGTGCTGTGATGTGTTGTATAATGTTGTGCTGTGATGTGTTGTATAATGTTGTGCTGTGATGTGTTGTATAATGTTGTGCTGTGATGTGTTGTATAATGTTGTGCTGTGATGTGTTGTATAATGTTGTGCTGTGATGTGTTGTATAATGTTGTGCTGTGATGTGTTGTATAATGTTGTGCTGTGATGTGTTGTATAATGTTGTGCTGTGATGTGTTGTATAATGTTGTGCTGTGATGTGTTGTATAATGTTGTGCTGTGATGTGTTGTATAATGTTGTGCTGTGATGTGTTGTATAATGTTGTGCTGTGATGTGTTGTATAATGTTGTGCTGTGATGTGTTGTATAATGTTGTGCTGTGATGTGTTGTATAATGTTGTGCTGTGATGTGTTGTATAATGTTGTGCTGTGATGTGTTGTATAATGTTGTGCTGTGATGTGTTGTATAATGTTGTGCTGTGATGTGTTGTATAATGTTGTGCTGTGATGTGTTGTATAATGTTGTGCTGTGATGTGTTGTATAATGTTGTGCTGTGATGTGTTGTATAATGTTGTGCTGTGATGTGTTGTATAATGTTGTGCTGTGATGTGTTGTATAATGTTGTGCTGTGATGTGTTGTATAATGTTGTGCTGTGATGTGTTGTATAATGTTGTGCTGTGATGTGTTGTATAATGTTGTGCTGTGATGTGTTGTATAATGTTGTGCTGTGATGTGTTGTATAATGTTGTGCTGTGATGTGTTGTATAATGTTGTGCTGTGATGTGTTGTATAATGTTGTGCTGTGATGTGTTGTATAATGTTGTGCTGTGATGTGTTGTATAATGTTGTGCTGTGATGTGTTGTATAATGTTGTGCTGTGATGTGTTGTATAATGTTGTGCTGTGATGTGTTGTATAATGTTGTGCTGTGATGTGTTGTATAATGTTGTGCTGTGATGTGTTGTATAATGTTGTGCTGTGATGTGTTGTATAATGTTGTGCTGTGATGTGTTGTATAATGTTGTGCTGTGATGTGTTGTATAATGTTGTGCTGTGATGTGTTGTATAATGTTGTGCTGTGATGTGTTGTATAATGTTGTGCTGTGATGTGTTGTATAATGTTGTGCTGTGATGTGTTGTATAATGTTGTGCTGTGATGTGTTGTATAATGTTGTGCTGTGATGTGTTGTATAATGTTGTGCTGTGATGTGTTGTATAATGTTGTGCTGTGATGTGTTGTATAATGTTGTGCTGTGATGTGTTGTATAATGTTGTGCTGTGATGTGTTGTATAATGTTGTGCTGTGATGTGTTGTATAATGTTGTGCTGTGATGTGTTGTATAATGTTGTGCTGTGATGTGTTGTATAATGTTGTGCTGTGATGTGTTGTATAATGTTGTGCTGTGATGTGTTGTATAATGTTGTGCTGTGATGTGTTGTATAATGTTGTGCTGTGATGTGTTGTATAATGTTGTGCTGTGATGTGTTGTATAATGTTGTGCTGTGATGTGTTGTATAATGTTGTGCTGTGATGTGTTGTATAATGTTGTGCTGTGATGTGTTGTATAATGTTGTGCTGTGATGTGTTGTATAATGTTGTGCTGTGATGTGTTGTATAATGTTGTGCTGTGATGTGTTGTATAATGTTGTGCTGTGATGTGTTGTATAATGTTGTGCTGTGATGTGTTGTATAATGTTGTGCTGTGATGTGTTGTATAATGTTGTGCTGTGATGTGTTGTATAATGTTGTGCTGTGATGTGTTGTATAATGTTGTGCTGTGATGTGTTGTATAATGTTGTGCTGTGATGTGTTGTATAATGTTGTGCTGTGATGTGTTGTATAATGTTGTGCTGTGATGTGTTGTATAATGTTGTGCTGTGATGTGTTGTATAATGTTGTGCTGTGATGTGTTGTATAATGTTGTGCTGTGATGTGTTGTATAATGTTGTGCTGTGATGTGTTGTATAATGTTGTGCTGTGATGTGTTGTATAATGTTGTGCTGTGATGTGTTGTATAATGTTGTGCTGTGATGTGTTGTATAATGTTGTGCTGTGATGTGTTGTATAATGTTGTGCTGTGATGTGTTGTATAATGTTGTGCTGTGATGTGTTGTATAATGTTGTGCTGTGATGTGTTGTATAATGTTGTGCTGTGATGTGTTGTATAATGTTGTGCTGTGATGTGTTGTATAATGTTGTGCTGTGATGTGTTGTATAATGTTGTGCTGTGATGTGTTGTATAATGTTGTGCTGTGATGTGTTGTATAATGTTGTGCTGTGATGTGTTGTATAATGTTGTGCTGTGATGTGTTGTATAATGTTGTGCTGTGATGTGTTGTATAATGTTGTGCTGTGATGTGTTGTACACACACACATACACCACAGAGACACACACACACACACCACAGACATGTCACACACGTCACACACACATCCCACACACCACAGAGACACACACACACATACACCACAGAGACACACACACACACACCACAGACATGTCACACACACACACACACACCACAGAACATGTCACACACGTCACACACACATCCCACACACCACAGAGACACACACACACATACACCACAGAGACACACACACACACACCACAGACATGTCACACACACACACACACACCACAGAACATGTCACACACGTCACACACACATCCCACACACCACAGAGACACACACACCAAACACACACACACACTACAGAGACACACACACCAAATACACACACACCTTGCGTAGATTGCGTTTACGCGGTCTTGTAGTTTGGACTATATCCGGCCCCATGTTGCAATACAAGGGTACAAGTAACAGTAATTATTTCTTATACACGGAGATACTGGCGGCTATAGGTCAAATACTGGACAGCTCTTTCCCCTTTAATTTAGAGTTCATCCGCCCCCTCCCAACTCTAAACCCGCGCCTGCCCTTTCCATTGGCGGCTGCTTTGTGAGCCATCCTGCGGGAGATTGGTTTGCTGATATCTCCTACATGGGGAGTTAAAGCTCATCTTTGCAGACAAGTCTTCAAATGTTCCTCTCCCGTCCCCCGGGTAATGTCAAGCGTCCACAGAAGAGCAGCCTGACATGAGGACCTGACATTATCTCCTGAGAGCTTGTCACAAAAACGGATCCATTGGTGCAACAAGAATGGCCTCATTATAAAAGCTGTGCAGCGCCAGCACATGATAGCGCAGCCAAACCTGCTCGTTACTGAGAACATTTACATAATATGCAAATGTGCTCATGTTTATTAAACAGCACATCGAGGGAGGGGGGGGATCAGAGCAGCCAATCAGATTCTTAATTTAGTCTATAGTAACAAATATTGCAACCTATAGAAGCCAATCAATAATGAACTTTTAACAGCTACTGCTGGTATCCCATTGAATGCTGATGTCTGATTGGTTACAATCAGTCATCACGTGATTACTATCGCATGATTATTCATTATTAAATAAAACCTATAATGTCTTAAATAATGATTACGTCTGCATACACTTGTAAATCTAGTGTTAATGGCCCTGATTCACAAATAGGTGCGTAATTGTACTTAAACAAGTCTCTTGTGTAAGTACCTATGACGAGTAACATCGGCACATGCGCACGCCAGATGTTACGTGTCGTAACTCCTTTCGCACGGAACTTTGTTCTGTAGGGAAGAAGTTGGGTAGAAGCGGCCAGCCCTTCACTCCCATAGGCCGGGGGCCGAGAGCAGCGGACGCAGATCTGTGCAGAGAAGTTAGTGTTACGCGTCCAGAACTCTGTCCGCACACCCCCCCTCTCCCGCGCCGAGTTACGGATCTCCGTACGCACGGAAGTGGAAAACAGAACTTATTTACCTCAGAACTGGATCTTAAAATGATATTTGAGAGTGGAAAATGAGAGGTAAAGCATAATCGCAGCCGCTTAGCGGGAGGTCTGGGAGTTATTCCTGCTCTTCTGATAAAAGATTTTGATTTGGCGCAACCTTGAGGGGACAGCGGCCGCACGGTGAATACCCTGAACCAGGTCTGAGCGCACATGTGAGCGCAGAGGGCGTGACATAGAGGCGTTTGTAGAAAAGTGGGTCAGGCTGCGTGCATCCAAAAGCGCTCACAACAGGGCCTCTGGATGGCGTCCAGTGACGTAACGTAGGGACACAGAGCCGTTACGTTGTGCCTGACTAGGGGAGCACAGTGTATACAAGAATAGGTTATGAATAGCGCAGATGCGTTAATAGAAATATGAACACACTCAAACAAATACATAATAATAATAATAATAATAATAATAATGAAAAACATAACACTTCAGCAGCGTTTTCATAACTGTAGAAGTTCGATTTGCGCTCAGATCCGTGACGGCACGCTCTTCAGTTCTGAGCATGTGCAGTAGAAAATCACGTAGAGAAACGTCACGACAGCTGGCGAACGCTCACCACAGGATCAGGGTCAAAGCGCATGCAATGGTGACCATCCCAGCAGCCACTGCTTGTGGCCTGAAGGACGATTGGTGGCAGGAGACGTGGGTTGAGGGACTTAGTCAACGCACAGTAAGACTGCGCTCACTCAATGACCTGAACGCAGCCGCAGGGGCGCCAAACATTCGCACCAGGCCCAGGTCATGTCTGCGTCCAGGAGGCTGAACCGTTGTGTTGTCATTATCTTATCTTATAACGTAACACAAAAGGCAGGGAAAACGCTGATTATTATTGTTTGTGTTGCTGTATAAAAAAATGATTATTCTAAGATGCAAATAAATTGGGTCTAAACTCATTTTCGGAAAAGCTCGCACAAATCATAATCGCCATTTACACGATATATTACAGTGAAGTCAATTGGCATTTGGATGGCTGGGGGATGCGCAAGGAATCAGACCATGTCGCTGCATTGTGATTGGCTGCTCTGTGTATGTGCGCCGTCTGCCGTACCTGCATAAGAATACCCGTAGCCTGTTCGTTTTTTGCGTTCGAGCGTTAGACGCGATCAGACTGCTCTGGATTATATGATGTCTATGACTATGTTATAAGGAAAATCTTTTCACACTTAAATTTGCATAATACATTCAGATGTCCAATGGGAAAACACGTTATAGGTGCAGCATTGCCGTGTCCTCGTTTTCTTGACCAGTCCAGTGCCTTTGTGACTTTTGCTTATATAATATCACCATCATGGTGGATTGCACTCACTTCTGTCCCATGTCATAGGCGTGAGCGTACGAGGGACAGGACCGCGGCGATATCTGATACTCGTGACGTTAACACATGTGAATAAGATTTGTAAGAGAGAGAGAGCGCGCCTCTTACTCATTTTACTCTATTATTTGGTGAAGGGCAAGGCGCACGTGTGACTGCACAACACCATAATTACACGCACAAAGCGAATGATTAGGGGAGAGGGAGAGACGCAGGGGGAGAGAGACAGGAATGTACAGAGACACTCAGCGGCTGCAGCAGGAACACAGAGACCGTGCAATGAGGGTTGGAGTCGGCTTTGTATTAACCACTTTACCCTGTACCATCTATTGCCCCCTCAGTCACGCTACTGATGCCTTTACAGGGGCAGAACCCCATGGTTAGATAGGGGAGGCAATCTGCCCTTGCAAAAACCACACTGCAATGTACACGAAGGGAAAACACTCATCCACTGATTATTGCTAACAAATATCAAACAACTTTATTTCTGGGCTATAATTTAGAGTTGAGCTGGGAAACTCTAATTCTGGCCACACACTTAAAATTCATCGATCTGCCTTGGTGCAGATTTGAGCCTTTTTATTTTTTTTTTGGTGTTGCGTCCATAGTAAATCAATAGATAAATGTTTACACCTTGTGTTATATAACTGTTATGTTAACTATTATATTATACATATAATATGCAACTATTATATTATAATTGTATATTGTCAGGTGCCTCATTACACGCTTCCTAATGCCGCTGGCTTCACTATGCAAATGCGCAGGAACGGTCAGCCAATCAGCCTTGGTAGTCTGTGACAATGTAATACATAATATGCAGTGCCCTATTGTTTACCAGGGAACAGTTAATAAAGCTTTTACAAAAAAGAAGTTGTTGTCTAAAGCGGGCAATCTGATTTCAGCTCTCATTTATCTAGTAAAATGGTGCCTTGAATGTGATTGGTTGCTATTGGTGACACCTCCATTTCCCCCCTTCAGAAGGCTTTGTGAATATTTGAAGGTCCCTCTTAGGTGACAGTATAAGCGTTCCCCCTCTCTGACACCCCCGGGGTGGGTTACAATGTACAGATGCGTAGATATTGTGGCCTACGCTAGAGGAGCTATCGCTATCATCATGAACCTTTCTAGAAATCATTTCTCAGCCATGGATGTTACTGGATGAATCATGTGATGACATCACGTTCCATATTCAAGGCGTATAATGTACTCTCATTATTCCCTCATTCCCTTGGACTGGTGGGTTTATCATACATAAGAAGCTGCACAATTGTCAATCACATTCATTGGTTGTTGTACTCGGGAGAGAGAGATGCGACTGAGGCCAAGCCTATGACTCATCAACCACAAAGCTACTGACCCCCCACATTCCCTAATAATCATTCTGATTATTGGTAATCAATAAGTGTACATACTGTCATCGTCTGAGTCATAATTGTCCAGATCTGTTGCATCGTCGACATGTTCCGGTGCTGGCGGAGGGATATCCGATGGGGAGAGGCTATGGGTCTGTCCGGTGGGCGACAGGGAGCCCTCTGGCCACGGCGTGTATCTAGGAAAGTAGTCCGAGATCTGCTGGATGGGCCGGATAGGTCCCGGGCACACATTAATGGCCATGTGCTCCTGGATGCTGATGGGGACCTTATCCCCTCGTCGGACCGTCATCGGCTTGTCTGAGGACACAACAAGAGCAGGACACATGAAGGAAGACTAACAGGTGACAGCTATGATGCCAGGGGCAAGATACAGGGTGCAGGCGAGGAGTCAGCTAATACAGACACAGGAGACTGAGAGAGGACAAAGACATAGCAATGTGTAACAAGTGCCACAAAAAGGAAAGAAATGAGTGATAGGCCAACATATGGAATGAAGAAAGAAAAGGTAGAACAGATAATTATAGCAGATAGTGTTATAGGTAGAAGAGGAGCCAAATAGAGTGTAATAGGTAGTAAAGGTTCTAGATAGAGTGTAACAGGTAGTGGAGGATGTAGATAGAGTGTAACAGGTAGAGGAAGATGTAGATATAGTGTAACAAGTAGCGGAGGTTGTAGATAGAGTGTAACAGGTAGTGGAGGATGTAGATATAGTGTAACAGGTAGTGGAGGATGTAGACAGAGTGTAACAGGTAGTGGAGGATGTAGACAGAGTGTAACGGGTAGTGGAGGATGTAGATAGAGTGTAACAGGTAGCGGAGGATGTAGATAGAGTGTAACAGGTAGAGGAAGATGTAGATAGAGTGTAACAGGTAGAGGAAGATGTAGATAGAGTGTAACAGGTAGTGGAGGATGTAGATAGAGTGTAACAGGTAGAGGAAGATGTAGATGGAGTGTAACAGGTAGTGGAGGATGTAGATAGAGTGTAAAAGGTAGCAGAGGATGTAGATAGAGTGTAACAGGTAGCGGAGGATGTAGATAGAGTGTAACAGGTAGTAGAAGATGTAGATAGAGTGTAACAGGTAGAGGAAGATGTAGATAGAGCGTAACGGGTAGAGGAGGATGTAGATAGAGTGTAACAGGTAGAGGAGGATGTAGATAGAGTGTAACAGGTAGTGGAGGATGTAGATAGAGTGTAACAGGTAGTGAAGGATGTAGATAGAGTGTAACAGGTACTGGAGGCTGTAGATAGAGTGTAACAGGTAGTGGAGGATGTAGATAGAGTGTAACGGGTAGAGGAGGATGTAGATAGAGTATAACAGGTAGTGGAGGATGTAGATAGAGTGTAACATGTTGTGGAGGATGTAGATAGAGTGTAACGGGTAGAGGAGGATGTAGATAGAGTATAACAGGAACGGGTAGAGGAGGATGTAGATAGAGTATAACAGGTAGTGGAGGATGTAGATAGAGTGTAACAGGAAGTGGAGGATGTAGATAGAGTGTAACAGGTAACAGAGGATGTAGATATAGTGTAACAGGAAGTGGAGGATGTAGATATAATGTAACAGGAAGTGGAGGATGTAGATATAGTGTAACAAGTAGTGGAGGATGTAGATAGAGTGTAACAGGTAGCGGATGATGTATGGGTGTATAGAGTGCGGTAGGTAGTAGAGGATTGGGTGTATAGAGTGCGGTAGGTAGTAGAGGATTGGGTGTATAGAGTGCGGTAGGTAGTAGAGGATTGGGTGTATAGAGTGCGGTAGGTAGTAGAGGATTGGGTGTATAGAGTGCGGTAGGTAGTAGAGGATTGGGTGTATAGAGTGCGGTAGGTAGTAGAGGATTGGGTGTATAGAGTGCGGTAGGTAGTAGAGGATTGGGTGTATAGAGTGCGGTAGGTAGTAGAGGATTGGGTGTATAGAGTGCGGTAGGTAGTAGAGGATTGGGTGTATAGAGTGCGGTAGGTAGTAGAGGATTGGGTGTATAGAGTGCGGTAGGTAGTAGAGGATTGGGTGTATAGAGTGCGGTAGGTAGTAGAGGATTGGGTGTATAGAGTGCGGTAGGTAGTAGAGGATTGGGTGTATAGAGTGCGGTAGGTAGTAGAGGATTGGGTGTATAGAGTGCGGTAGGTAGTAGAGGATTGGGTGTATAGAGTGCGGTAGGTAGTAGAGGATTGGGTGTATAGAGTGCGGTAGGTAGTAGAGGATTGGGTGTATAGAGTGCGGTAGGTAGTAGAGGATTGGGTGTATAGAGTGCGGTAGGTAGTAGAGGATTGGGTGTATAGAGTGCGGTAGGTAGTAGAGGATTGGGTGTATAGAGTGCGGTAGGTAGTAGAGGATTGGGTGTATAGAGTGCGGTAGGTAGTAGAGGATTGGGTGTATAGAGTGCGGTAGGTAGTAGAGGATTGGGTGTATAGAGTGCGGTAGGTAGTAGAGGATTGGGTGTATAGAGTGCGGTAGGTAGTAGAGGATTGGGTGTATAGAGTGCGGTAGGTAGTAGAGGATTGGGTGTATAGAGTGCGGTAGGTAGTAGAGGATTGGGTGTATAGAGTGCGGTAGGTAGTAGAGGATTGGGTGTATAGAGTGCGGTAGGTAGTAGAGGATTGGGTGTATAGAGTGCGGTAGGTAGTAGAGGATTGGGTGTATAGAGTGCGGTAGGTAGTAGAGGATTGGGTGTATAGAGTGCGGTAGGTAGTAGAGGATTGGGTGTATAGAGTGCGGTAGGTAGTAGAGGATTGGGTGTATAGAGTGCGGTAGGTAGTAGAGGATTGGGTGTATAGAGTGCGGTAGGTAGTAGAGGATTGGGTGTATAGAGTGCGGTAGGTAGTAGAGGATTGGGTGTATAGAGTGCGGTAGGTAGTAGAGGATTGGGTGTATAGAGTGCGGTAGGTAGTAGAGGATTGGGTGTATAGAGTGCGGTAGGTAGTAGAGGATTGGGTGTATAGAGTGCGGTAGGTAGTAGAGGATTGGGTGTATAGAGTGCGGTAGGTAGTAGAGGATTGGGTGTATAGAGTGCGGTAGGTAGTAGAGGATTGGGTGTATAGAGTGCGGTAGGTAGTAGAGGATTGGGTGTATAGAGTGCGGTAGGTAGTAGAGGATTGGGTGTATAGAGTGCGGTAGGTAGTAGAGGATTGGGTGTATAGAGTGCGGTAGGTAGTAGAGGATTGGGTGTATAGAGTGCGGTAGGTAGTAGAGGATTGGGTGTATAGAGTGCGGTAGGTAGTAGAGGATTGGGTGTATAGAGTGCGGTAGGTAGTAGAGGATTGGGTGTATAGAGTGCGGTAGGTAGTAGAGGATTGGGTGTATAGAGTGCGGTAGGTAGTAGAGGATTGGGTGTATAGAGTGCGGTAGGTAGTAGAGGATTGGGTGTATAGAGTGCGGTAGGTAGTAGAGGATTGGGTGTATAGAGTGCGGTAGGTAGTAGAGGATTGGGTGTATAGAGTGCGGTAGGTAGTAGAGGATTGGGTGTATAGAGTGCGGTAGGTAGTAGAGGATTGGGTGTATAGAGTGCGGTAGGTAGTAGAGGATTGGGTGTATAGAGTGCGGTAGGTAGTAGAGGATTGGGTGTATAGAGTGCGGTAGGTAGTAGAGGATTGGGTGTATAGAGTGCGGTAGGTAGTAGAGGATTGGGTGTATAGAGTGCGGTAGGTAGTAGAGGATTGGGTGTATAGAGTGCGGTAGGTAGTAGAGGATTGGGTGTATAGAGTGCGGTAGGTAGTAGAGGATTGGGTGTATAGAGTGCGGTAGGTAGTAGAGGATTGGGTGTATAGAGTGCGGTAGGTAGTAGAGGATTGGGTGTATAGAGTGCGGTAGGTAGTAGAGGATTGGGTGTATAGAGTGCGGTAGGTAGTAGAGGATTGGGTGTATAGAGTGCGGTAGGTAGTAGAGGATTGGGTGTATAGAGTGCGGTAGGTAGTAGAGGATTGGGTGTATAGAGTGCGGTAGGTAGTAGAGGATTGGGTGTATAGAGTGCGGTAGGTAGTAGAGGATTGGGTGTATAGAGTGCGGTAGGTAGTAGAGGATTGGGTGTATAGAGTGCGGTAGGTAGTAGAGGATTGGGTGTATAGAGTGCGGTAGGTAGTAGAGGATTGGGTGTATAGAGTGCGGTAGGTAGTAGAGGATTGGGTGTATAGAGTGCGGTAGGTAGTAGAGGATTGGGTGTATAGAGTGCGGTAGGTAGTAGAGGATTGGGTGTATAGAGTGCGGTAGGTAGTAGAGGATTGGGTGTATAGAGTGCGGTAGGTAGTAGAGGATTGGGTGTATAGAGTGCGGTAGGTAGTAGAGGATTGGGTGTATAGAGTGCGGTAGGTAGTAGAGGATTGGGTGTATAGAGTGCGGTAGGTAGTAGAGGATTGGGTGTATAGAGTGCGGTAGGTAGTAGAGGATTGGGTGTATAGAGTGCGGTAGG
Source organism: Limnodynastes dumerilii (assembly GCA_011038615.1). Classification (NCBI taxonomy): domain Eukaryota; kingdom Metazoa; phylum Chordata; class Amphibia; order Anura; family Limnodynastidae; genus Limnodynastes; species Limnodynastes dumerilii. Next base: position 16,085 of record WWET01008031.1, on the reverse strand, counting down.
TAGTAGAGGATTGGGTGTATAGAGTGCGGTAGGTAGTAGAGGATTGGGTGTATAGAGTGCGGTAGGTAGTAGAGGATTGGGTGTATAGAGTGCGGTAGGTAGTAGAGGATTGGGTGTATAGAGTGCGGTAGGTAGTAGAGGATTGGGTGTATAGAGTGCGGTAGGTAGTAGAGGATTGGGTGTATAGAGTGCGGTAGGTAGTAGAGGATTGGGTGTATAGAGTGCGGTAGGTAGTAGAGGATTGGGTGTATAGAGTGCGGTAGGTAGTAGAGGATTGGGTGTATAGAGTGCGGTAGGTAGTAGAGGATTGGGTGTATAGAGTGCGGTAGGTAGTAGAGGATTGGGTGTATAGAGTGCGGTAGGTAGTAGAGGATTGGGTGTATAGAGTGCGGTAGGTAGTAGAGGATTGGGTGTATAGAGTGCGGTAGGTAGTAGAGGATTGGGTGTATAGAGTGCGGTAGGTAGTAGAGGATTGGGTGTATAGAGTGCGGTAGGTAGTAGAGGATTGGGTGTATAGAGTGCGGTAGGTAGTAGAGGATTGGGTGTATAGAGTGCGGTAGGTAGTAGAGGATTGGGTGTATAGAGTGCGGTAGGTAGTAGAGGATTGGGTGTATAGAGTGCGGTAGGTAGTAGAGGATTGGGTGTATAGAGTGCGGTAGGTAGTAGAGGATTGGGTGTATAGAGTGCGGTAGGTAGTAGAGGATTGGGTGTATAGAGTGCGGTAGGTAGTAGAGGATTGGGTGTATAGAGTGCGGTAGGTAGTAGAGGATTGGGTGTATAGAGTGCGGTAGGTAGTAGAGGATTGGGTGTATAGAGTGCGGTAGGTAGTAGAGGATTGGGTGTATAGAGTGCGGTAGGTAGTAGAGGATTGGGTGTATAGAGTGCGGTAGGTAGTAGAGGATTGGGTGTATAGAGTGCGGTAGGTAGTAGAGGATTGGGTGTATAGAGTGCGGTAGGTAGTAGAGGATTGGGTGTATAGAGTGCGGTAGGTAGTAGAGGATTGGGTGTATAGAGTGCGGTAGGTAGTAGAGGATTGGGTGTATAGAGTGCGGTAGGTAGTAGAGGATTGGGTGTATAGAGTGCGGTAGGTAGTAGAGGATTGGGTGTATAGAGTGCGGTAGGTAGTAGAGGATTGGGTGTATAGAGTGCGGTAGGTAGTAGAGGATTGGGTGTATAGAGTGCGGTAGGTAGTAGAGGATTGGGTGTATAGAGTGCGGTAGGTAGTAGAGGATTGGGTGTATAGAGTGCGGTAGGTAGTAGAGGATTGGGTGTATAGAGTGCGGTAGGTAGTAGAGGATTAGGCAGTAGTAGGTAATAGGGGTCAGCGAGTGTAGGATGCCCGGTGTTAGTGACTGGTTATGGGGAAAAGACGGGAGGACGATGGAGAGCAGGAGGAGGACACGGCTCTTTACACTATTACCAGCATCTCGCCATGTGGTTCCAGTGATCAGGTTGCTGTCGCTGTCCAGGAAACCACCACATGAATGTGGAACTTCTGCCCGTGCACCGTTACTGGACAACCCAACCACAGCAACCTGTCCTGCTCCACCGACCATCTCTCCATGAACTTTCAGGAAAAAACGCCATTAACCCTTCCTTTACCACACAACCCTTGTGCAGCCGTGGCCCCATCCTCCTCATAACCCACCCCAAGACTGGGGGGCGACGACACATTGCTCCATGAACCCCCCTTCCCTCACCTCTGTGTCTATTAGGGCAGAGCTCAGCCCTATTAACCCATTCCCCACCGTGGCTTGCACTTACCTTTGTCCTCGGCTTCTCCGAGGGGACCAAACCAGGGTTCCTGAGAGAGAGAAGCGGAGAGAGAGAGAGAGGAGCGGATCTGAGGCAGAGAGAGAGAGAGAGGAGATGCAGGGCTGGATTGCCAGTGTTACCGATGCCGTCTCTCCCTCACTGCTGTGTCTCACAGCAGGATAAGGAGGGAGGGTGAGAGGAGGAGACAAAGAAGGAGCAAATGAATAGAGAGGGGGGAAAAAAAAGAAGGAGAGTAGACAGAGGTGAAGATAACTCAGACGCGGCCACCGCTGGCTTAACCACTTGATGCTTGGAATACGCCCAGAACCCTGTTGATGCTGCAGGAGATGGGTCCATGTCCACCAGAGACGTCTGCCTCCCCAACGCCGCGCATTTCACAAACTTACACTGCAGCACGAAGCAGCAGCGAACGTGCACCTTGCCTCAAAGCAGCACTGCAATCAATCAAGCACCTGAGGGGATTTAGAGTTGAGAGGAGGGGGGGCCTTTACTGAACTCTAAATTGAAATCTTGACATTGAAGCTGTCGCTCAATAAACAAAAATCTGCCAGTATTTCACTGCATGCAACATAAAACCCCTGAACGTTAATGAATGGCCGCTTACGTCAACGCGGCTTCTTCACGAGCAGATTTCATCCCCTCTAGATTCCCCTAACGTAGCGTCAGGCCCAATATTTACAAACAGAGAGAGAGCCGCGTCTCCAAACAAACGTTCCCACGCGACGCTCCCTCCGGCATTCAGCTCTGGCGCTCGTTTCGTGCTCTTTATGGAAATTGCTGCTCGTTAAGTTACTAATTGCAGCACCCGCAGCCAATATTCCCCGATTTATTGTCCCGCTGCCACACACATCCCATAAATATTTAATGGAAAGCTGAATGTGGATTCCACATCTCCGTGCCGCCGCCGCCGCCGCCGTCGCTGTGGATGTTCCTCCCGCTGACGCTCAAAGTGATCACATTTTATAACAGGAGATGTTTCATGGTCTGCATACTCCATCTACGATGTCTCCTGAGACAGAACCTGTCTGAGATGTGTCATCCATGCCTGTAGGACACACTGCGGCTAAGCCGGGGGGAGCGTGCGCCCGATCGCGTGCCGTATCTTGGCACACTGATATGCACGCAATTGTGGGTGATTCCGACCCAAATGTAAGTAACGCTGTGCTTGCGTCCTGAATTGTGTTTCGTAGGAAGGGGTGGAGTGGAGTCACAAAGGACTAGATCGACACCAAAGAAAGCACGGCGGTCGTGTGCCAAGAGCTATCCCTGATCCGTGCGTGCGAGGATAGTGCGCAATCTATGTTGCAACAAGAAACATAGATGACGTTACAAAATGCGCAGTAGCAGAAATTGGAAAACTCCGGGCGCATATGCAATGCTCTGCATACGGCCCTTTATCCTAACCTTAACCATCCCTTAACCCTCCATACCCTGCAGCCTAGCCCTAACCCTCCATACCCGCAGCCTAGCCCTAACCCTCCATACCCTGCAGCCTAGCCCTAACCCTCCATACCCTGCAGCCTAGCCCTAACCCTCCATACCCGCAGCCTAAGACAAAACAAAACACTATTTGCAGTAAAACTGGTATAGAAATATTTGCACAATGTTTGTAATAAAAGCATTTTATTCTGAGATCTTTTGGAGCAGATCTGTGAATTTTGGGAATCTTATTTATGACCCTCGTCTTCAGCAGAGCGTTTCCTGAGTCAATATGGATACAAAACGGTAAAAACAATTATTACAAGTGGCAAACAAGCCATTTATTCCTGAATATCGGAGCGGATTCGTGGTAAATGAGCAATCAGCTGAAGTGACTCCGGATTCCTGGAAATCGCGCGGCTGACGCAGTGTCAGTGACAATAACCGCGTCCATCACAGCGGGGGGTAATCAGCGCTCTATAATGGCATCTGGAGGTCACCCTCATGAAACGACGGTCATCACTTAACACTGACACTAACAACATCACAGGACCAAGGACCAAGAAATAGTCAACACCTCTATAAACATATTCATCATAGCAAAGAAACTGCTTCATTATCAGCTAACAAACTGACAGAGAGAGAGACAGAGAGACAGAGACAGAGAGAGAGAGAGACAGAGAGAGAGAGAGAGAGAGACAG
>WWET01008029.1:32941-43082 GCA_011038615.1 Limnodynastes dumerilii | reverse complement strand
ACTCCCAGACACCCCAGCGGTGTCGTAACAGTTACTAATAAATGTTATTTTGTTTTTATTGCATATGTGTGGCTCACTTGGAAGATCACCCAGACCACAGTATTATTCCTTTTAGAAGAATCCCCCATTTTTAGTTTTAGTTTTTGGTGGAATTTTATTTATTTATACTATCACGGACTATTCATTTATTGTATGGGACAATCTTATCTATGGTTAATTTTGGATTTTTGGCACATGTTTTAAATTTAATTATTATTGTATATTTTTATATTCATTGCTATTCCCCAAGGTGAACCTCACCCCGGCACCTGGTATTGTTCACAATTTTGTCTTTTTTGTATGTATTTATGTGCCCTGAATTCTTGCTTTTAGTTGTTTCTTGTATTTTTGCAAATTACCTGCCCTTTAGTCTGGACTTCTGTTTGTATTTACATTCTCTTGTATTTGTGTATGCAGTTTACATCTGTATCCCAGTATTTAGTATTTCCAGTTACTCCTGCTTTGTGTTAAGTGCTCCCCATGATTCCTGTTCATATATGAACTCTGTAGTGATATAGTCTGTGGTTTATCTTGTCTTACCCGTGTCGTTTTTATATTCTCATTGTTGCTCCTAGTTTACTATATACCAGTTATCTGTATTACCTTGAGTGCACTAATAAATAAAGCTGATATCACTCCTGTCTGGTGATTAGTTAATAGCTACACCTGAGGCTGCCTTCCAGGGACTGTGACCTGCTGGGTGTGCTGCCGCACAAGTCTATCCCCACCATCAGGGGCCCTAGTCAAGACCAGGCCCCAGTTAGACTCCACGCCCTGGGAGCAGCCTCATAACAAATTTTTTTTGTAGGGATGGAAGAGGGTACTAGTCAATGTTGAGCTAGCAGAACTTATTTTTACGACACCTTGGGTTTACCTGGTAGAGAAATAAGGCAGCCACGGAAGAGAGAGAGGTAGTGAATGAGTCGGTTGCCGGGGCCCAGAGACTTTACTATCGGGGGGTTTTCACCAGAGCCCCTGATGGTGGGATGAATTTGGCGGCACCCCAATAGCCTGGACGCGCCCAGTTGAACCAGACTCGAGGAAGAGAAAAGGAAACCCAGAGTGGATACCAGACTGAGGGGATGGGAGCAGTAAGGTAAGTGGGAGTAGAGCCAGTCCGGAAGAGACCGGACTGCGACGGACTACAAGCAACACAAAACCCGGCACGAGAGACAGAAGATTGTTCACGGGACTGGACGAGATGCACGAGGACTTGCACGCACACACTCACGCAGCGGGGCCTCCGGAGAGGTAACATAAACAGGCACTCAAGGTAAAGGTAGGTACTGCGGGGAAGGTAGGTACAATTAGGGATGAGAACCAGGGCAGGATACACAAGGTAACTGAGGCAGGAATCAAGGCAGGTAAATGGGTCAGACAACGGTCAATTCACTAGGCAGATAGCACTAGGAACACAGTAGTAGCAGGTCACAGAACTGAGGGAACCACTATTACCGGCACCAGATAGAAGACAGGAAGGAACTGATATAGGTACTGCCCCTAGCAACGGGGAACGCATAACAAGGCAGCCGGAAGAAAACGCGTGCCATGGAGAAGAGACGCGCACGTGGGTAACTAAGGAAGCTGTATCTAAGAAGACCGTTGGCTGGGGATTCCCCATAGATGCGCCGCGGGACTCCAAGGTAAGCTGCCAAAGTGGGGAGAAAGCCGAACATACAGCCTACCGTTAAAGTACCCCCCCTCCCTAAACGAGGGGTTTTGATACCCCTAGGCCTGGGTCTTTCATGAAAAATTTTCTTTAATTTGTCCGCGTGAAGGTCTCCAACAGGTATCCAAGATCTTTCCTCCGGACCGTATCCCTTCCATTGGACCAGATAACGGATCTGATTCCTGACCCTCTTGGAATCAAGAATTTCTTCCACCTCAAATTCTTCTTGATTGTCCACAAGTACCGGGGGAGTTTTGACTGGAAGTTTTTTATGAAACCTTCTAGAAGTCTTGACTGGTTTTAGAAGGGATACATGGAAGGTGGATGGAATCTTGAGGTTGCGGGGTAGGTCCAGCCTAAAAGCAACAGGATTGATTCTCCTGGAAATATGGAATGGTCCAATGTAGCGAGGACCCAATTTCCTACAGGGTTGCCTTAATCTGATGTTTTTTGTGGAAAGCCAGACCCTGTCCCTGACTCTGAAGGTACCTCTGCACCGATGTTGATCGACTCTGGTCTTGGTCCTAAAAGCTGTGTCTTGAAGACTTTGGTTGACTTTCTTCCAGATGGTCTTCATGTTCTTAATTGTCCTCCTAACACCCGGATGAGGGGTGGTGGTGACAGGAATGATAGAGTTAGCTCTCGGATGGATTCCCTGGACACAAAAGAAAGGTGATACCGCAGTAGAGGAATGATGTGCATTATTATATGCGAATTCCGCCCAGGGAATATTCTCTGACCAATTGTCTTGGAGTCTGAAAGTGTAACATCGTAGATATTGCTCCAAGGACTGGTTTACCCTCTTGGTCTGTCCATTGGACTGAGGATGATATCCTGAAGATAAATTAACCTGTACTCCCAGACTCCTACAAAATGCTCTCCAAAAAGAAGCCACAAATTGTGACCCTCAATCCAAAACAATTTCCAGTGGTAATCCGTGTAGTCTAAATATGTGCTTGACAAATAGATTAGCTAGAGCTTGAGCATTGGGTAGACCAGATAACGGAATGAAATGTGCCATCTTTCTGAACCTGTCAACCACCATCCAGATTGTGGTATCGCCCTGGGAGTTAGGAAGATCCGTAATAAAATCCATTGACAAATGAGTCCACGGGCGTTTGGGAATGGACAGAGGAAGAAGTGGCCCATACTGGGGATATCGTGGTGTCTTGTTCTTGGCGCAGAGACAACATGTGAGCACAAATTCCCGGGACTCTTGTGACATGGAAGGCCACCACACCGATCTGGACAACAGTTCCAACGACTTCTGGACTCCCAAATGTCCCGCTGTCTAACTAGAGTGCTTCTCCTGGAGAACTTGTCTTCTAAGTCTTTCAGGAACAAAAAGTCGTCCAGCGGGTGTTTGAGCAGGAGCTTGACCTTGGGCCGCCAGAATTCTGGACCGAAGAGCCTGTGTTAACCCAGCGATGATGCAAGTAGGAGGAATCATAGGTAAGGGAGGGAGGGACCATGTTGTGGCAGGAAAGCCCAGGAAAGGGCGTCAGCTCGATGGTTCTGTGATCCAGGTCTGTAAGTGATGATGAAATTGAAGCGTGTAAAGAACAAGGCCCAGCGGGCTTGTCGAGGATTAAGACGTTTAGCAGACTCAATGTATGCTAGATTTTTATGGTCTGTCAGAACCGTGATAACATGTGCAGTCCTTCCAGCCAGTGCCTCCACTCTTCAAATGCCATTTTGATGGCTAACAGTTCTCTGTTTCCCACATTGTAATTCTTCTCTGCTGGTGAGAATTGTTTGGAGAAATAAGCACATGGAAAATACTTAGCTTCTTATGGGTCTTTTTGTGACAGAACTGCCCCTGCCCCGACATCTGATGCATCAACCTCTATGACGAAGGGTAGTTCAGGATTAGGATGTCTAAGAATCGGTGCAGACACAAAAGCCTGTTTTAATGCTTCGAAAGCCCTTATCGCGGTTCCCGACCAGTTCGTAGGATCTGCCTTTTTCTTGGTCAATGCTGATATAGGAGCCATCAAGGTGGAGAAGGACTAAATGAATCTCCGGTAGTAATTAGAGAATCCCATGAACCGCTGGATGGCTTTGAGATCCGTAGGTTGCTTCCACTCCAGAATGGCCTTTACCTTACCTGGGTCCATGGCGAACCCCAAAGGGGAAATGACATACCCCAAAAAGGTTATTCTGTCAACCTCAAATTCACACTTCTCCAATTTGGCATACAACCTGAACTCTCGGAGATGAGCAAAGACCAGCTTGACGTGTTTACGGTGTTCTTCAAGGGAGGGAGAGAAGATAAGGATGTCATCTAGATAGACCACAACAAATTTCCTCAAGAAATCTCTGAAGACGTCATTGATGAAATCTTGGAATACCGCTGGAGCAATGCATAACCCGAAGAGCATTACCGGATATTCATAGTGGCCTGTATGAGTGTTGAATGCAGTCTTCCATTCATCTCCATCCCTGATCTGTACCAGGTTGTATGCCCCGCGGAGATCAATCTTAGAGTAAATAACGTCTCCCTTGACTTGATTAAACAAATCTGAGATCAAAGGCAGTGTTCTAGGTGTTCTTGACTGTGATGCGGTTAAGGGCCCGATAGTCGATGCATGGTCTGAGGGATCCGTCTTTCTTTCCCACGAAGAAAAATCCTGCACCCACTGGCGACTTGGAAGGGCGAATGAATTCTCTCTCCACGTTTTCTTTGATATACTGGTCCATAGCAACTGACTCCGGTCGAGAGAGGGAAAACAATCTTCCTTGTTGTATCTTGGCTCCAGGGATGAGCTCAATAGCACAATCATAGTGCTGATGTGGAGGTAGTACTTCTGCTGCTTGTTTGAAAAAAAACATCTGTAAATTAGAGAGGGAAAACAATCTTCCTTGTTGTATCTTGGCTCCAGGGATGAGCTCAATAGCACAATCATAGTGCTGATGTGGAGGTAGTACTTCTGCTGCTTGTTTGAAAAAAACATCTGTAAATTCAGCATATTGCTGCGCAATCTTTTCTACTGCGATGAGACCTACCCGGACTGGGTAAGAAATGCAACTTTCTTCACAGTGGTCACTCCACCAAGTAATTTCTCCCAGAGACCAGTTAATGCATGGGTTGTGGAGTCTAAGCCAAGGATGACCAAGGACCAGTTGCACAGCAGTTCGTCACCAGGAATTCGATGACTTCTGAGTGGGATATCCCAATAGACAATTGAACGGGTTCAGTCTTAAGAAGTATAGCACCCTCTGACAGTGGTAATCCATCCAATCCCACTGCAGAGACGGGAACATCCAGATTTCTGACTTGAATCTTCATAGAACGGACCAGTTCCATGTCCATAAAATTCCCCGCAGCCCCGCTGTCCACAAACTCAGATAGTTGTTCTTCGTGGTCCCTAAGGACCAGTCGGACGGGGACCAGAAGCGAATTCTTTGAGGAGACTAGATGTACACCCAACCGTAGCTCCTCATAAACCGGTTGGGTTACTCTTTTCCCGACTGGGTAGGTTGTTTCTTCGGGCACTAATCCGCTCTGTGGGCCTTCCCTCCACAGTAGAGACATAGACCAATACTCCGTCTGTGGGCTTTCTCCCCCTTGGATAGGCGATACGAGCCAATCTACATCGGTTCTTCCAACGTTTGAAATTCCTGAGGAGAATGAACGATGGAGTAGCTGGTGAAGGAATCTTTTTCCTGGCGGCGTTCCTTCAGACGCCGGCCGACCTTAATTGCCAGGCGCATGAAATCTTCAAGATAACTGGGTGCTGGAAATTGAATGATGGCGTCCTTTACCTGGTCAAACATCCCAATGCGGAATTAGCTGCAGAGAGCTGGATCATTCCAGCCGCAGTCGTTATCCCAGCGGTGGAATTCAGAACAGTATTCCTCTGCGGTCTTTCTTCCCTGGCGTAGGGAGCGAAGTTTCATCTCTGCAGTGGCTGTTCTATCAGGGTCCTCGTATAATAGGCCCAGAGCCTCAAAGAAGGCGTCGAATGACTGGAATGCATGATCTTCAGGATGTAAACCGAATGCCCAAGCCTAGGGGTCCCCCTGGAGTAGGGTGATGACAACAATTCTTCTTGAAGATGTGGAACTGGCTACGATCTCTTGAAAATCTATCTGGAAGGTTCACTTTAATATCCGAAGATACTGCTGGTAGTGTTGGGGCAGGAGCTTGTGGGGCACTGGCCGAGGCCCTCATGGCTGAGATGGTTTCTTCTTGATTGTTGACCTTTGAGGTGAGGGCCTGTACCATCTGTCCTAGATTGGACACCTGAGTAATGAGCGCGTTAATGGCTTTGGCCATTGAAGGTTCTCCCGAGGCTTGCATGATTTGGCCGGTTATAATGTTACGACACTCCGGGTTTATCCGGTAGAGAACCGGAGAGGTCGTGGAAAAAGTGGTAGACTGGAGTGGCGCCCCGGGTTTACCTCGTAGAGAACCAAGGCGGCCACGGAAGAGAGAGAGGTAGTGAACGAGTCAGTTGCCGGGGCTCGGAGACTTTACTATCGGGGGGTTTTCACCAGAGCCCCTGATGGGGATGGATTTGGCGGTTCCCCAATAGCCTGGACGTGCCCCGTTGAACCAAACTCGAGAAAGAGAAAAGAAAAACCCGGAGTGGATACCGGACTGAGGGGATGGGAGCAGTAAGGTAAGTGGGAGTAAGTGGGAGTAGAGCCAGTCCGGAAGAGACCGGACTGCGACGGACTACAAGCAACACAAAACGAGAGACAGAAGATTGTTCACGGGACTGGACGAGATGCACGAGGACTTACAAACACACACTCACGCAGCGGGGCCTCTGGAGAGATAACATAAACAGGCACTCAAGGTAAAGGTAGGTACTGCGGGGAAGGTAGGTACAATTAGGGATGAGAACCAGGGCAGGATACACAAGGTAACTGAGGCAGGAATCAAGGCAGGTAAGTGGGTCAGACAACGGTCAATTCACTAGGCAGATAGCACTAGGCACACAGTAGTAGCAGGTCACAGAACTGAGGGAACAGACTCTATAACCGGCGCCAGATAGAAGACAGGAAGGAACTGATATAGGTACTGCTCAGCAGTGATTGGATGGCACTCGGGATGGTCAGGCGTTCCTCTAGCAACGGGGAACGCATAAGAAGGCAGCTGGAAGAAAACACGCGCCAAGGAGAAGAGACGCGCACGTGGGTAACTAAGGAAGCTGTATCTAAGAAGACCATCGGCTGGGGATTGCCCATAGACGCACCGCGGGACTCCAAGGTAAGCTGCCAGAGAGGGGAGAAAGCAGGACATACAGCCTGCCGTAACACGACAGCTGTAACACTTGGTGGGAACTGCCAGCCTCACTCCCTTGGTGTTTGAGTTGCGTCCATCCGACTCCAGACCAATTTTGAATTTACCATCTGTCAGAGTTTGTGCGCTGTGTGTGAGCCTACTCCAGCAGCTCTCTGTATCTCCAGCTTCATTCTAAGTTTACCATCTGTCAGAGTGTGTGTGCTGTGTATTGAGCCTTCTCCAGTGGCTCTCTCCAGCTCTCTCCAGCTTCATTCTAAGTTTACCATCTGTCAGAGTGTGTGTGCTGTGTATGGAAGCTTCTACAGTGGCTCTCTGTATCTCCAGCTCCATTCTGACCTTAACACCTGCCAGAGTGTGTGTGCCGTGTATTGAGCTTGCTCCAGCAGCTCTCTGTATCTCCAGCTTCATTCTAAGTTTACCATCTGTCAGAGTGTGTGTGTGCTGTGTATTGAGCCTTCTCCAGTGGCTCTCTCCAGCTTCATTCTAAGTTTACCATCTGTCAGAGTGTGTGTGCTGTGTATTGAGCTTACTCCAGCAGCTCTTTGTATCTCCAGCTCCATTCTGAGCTTACCACCTGTCAGAGTGTGTGTGCTGTGTACTGAGCTTCCAAGGGCGGGGAGTGCTAGCATATATATGGACTCTCGCACGCACGTAATGTGTGAGTGGGTCTGGATCTGCCCCAGTGTCTGTAATCACAACTAGAGGCCAGCACCATTGGTAAAATCTTTACTCTGTGATAGAAATAAAACAATCTAAAAAGCTCATAATCAATGCTGTAATAATCAATAATAATCAATTGCATATGCAAACTATGCCAGTAAGACAGTGTCTTACAGAATCCTGACAATTCACTCGACCAAAAATGTCTAATTGGTTGTAGGGAGTCAAGTTAAAGAATCAATGTTAGGGCCTAATTAAAGAAACCTTTAATATTACATTACTTAGCTGATTGCAAATTATGAGGCATATAGACTACATACTCATGTCATTTTTATTTATTTGTGCTTAAATGGTGCCCCACACTCTATAATATAGAGCTCTATTAGTAGGAAATATAGAGCTTTTCTGATAAATCCACATCCCACTGTAACCCATGTTTGGAGGAGTGTGGGTCCCCATTGTGAATGGCCCTTTTTTTATAGGGCTGTTCGCTCCCAGCCGCAAACAATTGCTTATGCATCGAAGAGGCATAACAGTCAATCCACGGAGCACTAAACACAGTGCTCCAAAAAGTAAGTAATTATGCTATCCCCAACCCACTCCCTAACCCTAACCCCAAGTCTCCCCCCGCAGCCTAACCCTAAGTCTCCTAAGTGCAGATGGAATGGCACAGTATATAAATGGGGTAACTACACTATGTGCAGATGGAATGGCACAGTATATAAATGGGGTAACTACACAGTGCTGTAGTGCCCCCTGAGCCTGAATTTCACGCCAATTTAACCTTAAATATTAACTTACTGGTGTCCCCTTGAGCTTTGCGCTTTGTGTGGCCACCCCTATTGCATACCCCTAGTTACGGCTCTGTAACCGCACTATGTGCAGATATAGTGGCACAGTAAGTAAATAGGGTAACTGTACTGTGTGCAGATGGAGTGGCACAGTAAGACCCCAACATACTGGAAAACAGACACACCAAGAACACAGGCAACAAGGACACTAGAAAAGAGACAGAGATACTCACAAAAGGAAGTTCCAAGGCTGAGATAACCACAAAAACCCAACAGAATGGTAAATAAAAATATTATCAGCTCTTATTCTTTTAGACGGAAACTTTGCACTGAGAAAAACAACAACAAAAAATTGCGGAGTGGTACATAGAACAGGAACTATGTAAAGGGGAATGAGTTAACTTTTTAATGCAAGTTTAAAAGCAGAGTAATCATATTGCTTCAGGTTTAGTGGACCATATTGATTGTGTACAGTAGCATAGCTCTTTCAGGATGTGCGTATGTTCCTGCGCTGCATTATAAAACCTTTCCTCTCCCTAAACAGCAGAAGTTATCTGGAATGTGTTTTTATATTGAATGTATGGAAGCAATCTGAGCTATAAGCTATCTTTAAAATCTTTTGACTAGACAATACATATTCACTACTACAAATATTCACTAAAGCAGAAATATTTATATTTCAAATTAAAGCATGCATTCAAAACATGTATTGTATATCTATACACAGTGCTATTTTTTCATAGAACACACCGGAACGGATTTTTTACTTTTTCTCTACGGATTTTCCAAGTTTTAAAAGTTTTGGTGGCAAAACCATTAAAACAGTGCATGCAGGCCGCTTGTGTGTCCTTTGCATGCGTACTTCGTTTCTAGCTAGTTGTGATGGCACTGCTCGGCTTGTGATTGGTTGTGTGGTTGCGTGTAAGTTGATATAAGTTCTGCCACCTTTTTTCTTACAAAAAAAGCACTATATATCGCATCTCTGAATCAGGCCCAATACACAGTGGTCGAAGTCGAAATTTAGAAGTGGCGGTATGGACATTTAGATATAATAGATATGAATGGGGAGTTATTGCTTGTCAATTAAATCGGTGGGAGAAGTGACGGTATGGCATACCCCCAAGTACCCCCTCACTTCGAGCCCTGCATATACACACACACACACACATATATATATATATATAGAGAGAGAGAGAGAGAGAACCAGGAAATCGTCACTCCTCCTTTGCTCCATAAGAAAAAACTGCTCGGGTGCTCTTCCAATAAGATAAAGTAGAGACAAATGCAAAGAAGTCACTCCAGAGACTTTGTAAACAAAATGCAAGATAGCCTTCCCGGCTGCAGAGTTTATTGTGGCATATTGCCACTAATCACCGACGTTTCAGGGGTCAGCAGCCCCTTTCCTCAGGGTTACAACAATCAAATACAAACAACCAAGCCACCAGACAGAGACAACACATATATATATAGAAAAAATAGTAATCAAGGGCAGATTACACTCACCACCCACAGTACACGTGCAGGTGGCCTCGGCGCCGGACGCTCCGCTGTCAGTCACGCCCCCTCAGCCCTAGCAACGGCCAGGGGGCGTGGACACATACGTACCCGGCCCTCATTGGCTCAGCTATCGCTGACCCCTGAAACGCCGGTGATTAGTGGCAACCTGCAGCTGGGAAGGCTATTTTTCATTTTCTTTACAAGTCAGTCTCTCTCTCTTTCTGTCTCTCC
>WWET01008029.1:16415-32913 GCA_011038615.1 Limnodynastes dumerilii | reverse complement strand
GCCCCCCCCCCCCCCTAAAGTAGATCAAGTCCAGTTTTTTCTATAAACTAGGTTTCTTTTTAACCAGCGTTCAATAGGGGGAACTCTCATGGCAGGAGACCTCAATCCTACCCTCTCTCCAACTAAGAACCTTAGAATGTTGATTTTTCTGATGCATGCATGGGTGGGTGAGAGCACCTACACACAGGGAAAATCAACATTCTAAGGTTCTTACAGACTTTTTGCAGTTACATCACTTGTATGATGCATGGTGTGTAATAGAACCATTATCCCATGACAATATATTTTATTTCTCAGTGCATAATACCTAAATTGATATGATAATGATCTGTCTCTGAAACGTCAGCAGACACTTATAGCCCCAGGACGAGGTCAGACTATGGGCCGGATCCAGAACTACGTCCGTCTTCCATAGACGGACGCAATTCAATGAACAATAGCTACTGCGCATGCGTAGTAGCTATTGTATGTAATCTGCGTATCGTTTCGATACGTAGATTGCGTATATGTAGTCTTTTAGACATAAAATAAACATATCTCCAATCCATACAAAAATAATATACTTGTCCCTATCCTTTAATAATGTATACTACAAGCAAAAATATGCCCATGGATGCCAGGGCATCTCACTTGAACCAGTGCTCGAAGTGGGGATATGAAAATTTCAGCACCAGACGTGTCACATTGTGTATATGTCGTGTGGTTCATGATTTCTACAGTGAACGCTTCATGTTTAATTAAAGGATAGAGGCTGGATCCAGACTTAAGTAAGTGCTTGAAATTAGTTTCTCCTGGGTTAAACCATGTTGATTGCAGGGGGAGTCAAGTTGAATTGCTAACTGCACACAGATACTGACCAGCTTTACTATCACACTGTTATTTAGACTTGGGATAGGAAACATCACCTCTCAACTCTAATACTCTTTGCAACAGATGAAATATGACTCCCCTGCAATCAACATGGTTTAGCCCAGGAGTAACTAATTTCAAGCACATACTTAAGTCTAGATCCAGCCCCTGTTTACTGCTAGGGAAAAACTAGCTCCCCCACAGTGCCGTTTATAGGGGCGGACAAGTCCAACCAACCTTATTGCCCCTCCTTTTGTGTGTCCAACCAGCCTTATTGTTCCTTCCTTCTTTGTGGCCAGCCAGTCTTATTGTCCCCTTTTTGTCCAGCCAGTCTTATAGCCCCCTCTGTATGAGTGTCCACCCAGCCTTATTGCCCCTCCTTCTGTGTCCAGCCAGCCTTATTGCCCCCCTCTTTACTTGTGTCCGGTCAGCCTTATTGTTCCCTCCTTCTATTTGTTCAACCAGCATTATTGTCCCTCCTTTTTGTGTGCCCAGCCAGCCTTATTTCCCCTCCTTCTTTGTCCAGCCAGCCTTATTGCTCCTTCTTTATTTGTGTCCAGTCACCCGTATTGTCCCCTCCTTCTGTTTGTTTGTCCAACCAGCATTATTGCCCCTCCTTTTGTTTGCACAGCCAGACATTGCCCTATCCTTCTGTGTCCAGCCAGCCTTATTGCCCCCTCTTTATTTGTGTCCAGTCAACCTTGTTGTCCTCACCTTCTGTTTGTCTTAACAGTCTTATTGCCCCCTCACTGTGTCCAGCCATTTTTATAGCCCCTTCTTTATGTGTGTCCACCCAGCCTTATTGCCCCCTCTTTATTTATGTCCAGTCAGTGTTATTGTCCCCTTCTTGTTTGTCCAAACAGTCTTATTGCCCCCTCTCTATATCCCCTCTTTATGAGTGACCACCCAACCTTATTGTCCTTCCTGTGTCCAGTGAGCCTTATTGCCCCAACTTTATTTGTGTGCAGTCAGCCTTATTGTCCCCTCCTTCAGTTTGCCCAGCCTTATTGCCCCTCCTGTGTCCAGACAGGCTTATTACCCCCACTTTTTATTTGTGTGCAGTCAGCCTTATTGCCCCCTACTTCTGTCTCCAGTCAGAATTATTTCCCCTCTATATGTGTCCATTCTTATTGGCCCTTTTGTGTCAAGCTTCCTACTCCCCCATTCCAAATCTCCATTCCCAATATACTTTCTAAAAGAAGTCTGTAATAAACTGCTCCTCCGTGGCTCGCGTTCTGCAGTCTAATGACGCTCACGTGACCTTAGGCAGGGCTGGCCCTAGCCAATTTGGTGCCCTAGCGATATTTTGGCTGGTGCTTCCTAGTAGAAAATCAACTTAGTGTTTATACGAACATTAAAAAAAAACAACACCTAGGCTTGACTTGGCCAGTATAACCAAAAATGTTATATAAATGCAAAAAAACAAAAAAAAACAATATAATACAAAGTAAAATCACAAAAAATAAAAACAAAATATATTTTTTAACCTCATAAAACATATATAAATAAAAAAAACTAATTTGTAACAATAAGTCATGTACAATTTAATATAACATCTACTGACAAGTATTTCTTAATAGAATATAGAGATTTATAGTGACCTTTATACAATACAAAGAGCACCATAGTCCCCTATAACCCTATATCCTCCTGCTCAAACACAGGCCCCCACCACCCCAGCCCTATATCCACCTCCTCAGACACAGACCCCAACCCTATATTCTCCTGCTCAGACATAGCCCCTCTCCCAGCCTTATATCCAAATGCTGTCCTGTTCTTCACAAATGCTCCCTCTTGCGGGTGGCCAGCCCTTTGAAGGGGATACAATTACAACACCCCCAGCACTATATTCTCCTGATCAGACACAGCCCTCCCACCCCACCAGCCCTATATACTCCTGCTGAGACACATCCCCCCCAGTCCTATACCCTGCTGCTCAGACACAGGCCCCCCCAGCCCTATATCCTCCTGCTCACACACAGACAGCTCCCTCCCAGCCCTATAGCCTCCTGCGCAGACACAGCAACACAGCCCCCTGACCATATATCCTTATCCTCCCACTCAGACACAGCCCCTCTCCCAGCCCTATATCCTCCTGCTCAGACACAGCCCCCCACCCCTATATTCTCCTGCTCAGACACAGCCCCTCTCCCAGCCCTATATCCTCCTGTTCAGATACAAGTTGCTAAGTTGTGTCCACAGTCAGTCACACACCACACAGAACTCATGGCTCACTGGAATGTCGTCCTGTTCTTGCTCTCTGAGACTGCAGCTCTTCACAGTGTGTGACATCATCTACAGTGTACAACTTCCTGCATTCATCCTGCAGCTGATTGGTCTGTCTCACTGTCTGTCAAAGCAGTGAGTCAGGGTAGATTCTACACTGACTCACTGCTTTGATAGACAGTGAGTCAGACCAATCAGCGTACAGGATGAAAGCAGGAAGTTCAGTCTCTCACTGTCTCTCTCTCTCCCCTGCAGCGTCTGATTAGATCGTCTGAATCAATGTGATTCAGAATGATGTAACCAGACACCGCAGGGGAGAATCTCATGGAATCTTAAAATTCTATGAGCAGCTGTTTTCTTACTCAGAGCTGGCTCACAGAAGGGATGGTATGCCATACCGCCGTATACCGGCCCACTTCGAGCACTGATTTGAACACAAATTCTTGCGATTTTACAAGAAACCACTTTTTCATAGGACTTCATGTAAACTACAGTGATTTTAGGCAAAAATCGCTGCTATTTAAATTGCGCAAATCACCGTTGTTTGAAAATTGCCACTTAGTAAATATGTCGGTTTTTGAGAAAAAATCTCCAGAGTTTGATGGCGATGTTTGGTGATTTAAATTGCTAGAATAAATCTCACCTTAGTAAATATGGCCCCTTGAGTTCTCTCGTGTGTTCTTTCTCCCTGGTTTCAGGACCTGTCTCTAGTCCTCGGTTTAAATTATCCAGTCCCTGGCTCCTGTATTCCTGAGTATCTGGTTCCTGCCTGTACAAAAGAGAGTGGGTGCATAGAGCGCTGTAAAGGGGGGAATTGTTTTTCTTTCTTCTAAATCTTGTATACAATATGAAATCTATACCTTGATTAAATAAGAAAATGCTAAGTGTTCAGAAAATAAATAATCTGTAAGGAATAAAAAGTGGGTAATAACACAAGAGTATAAAAAACTAAAATTGCACAATCCCACAAGTAAAACTGCTAATTATAGAGTATTTCAGACAGCATAATTCCACTAAAAAATAATAAATTCTGCAACCTTGCTCAAGTCAGGATAATCAAACAATCTGATATGAATAAAGTGCTATATCAAACATTAATGCATATATCCAATAAATTATCAATAAAAAGAAAACCAGAAAAAGATTAATTAATACCACAGTTCCACCAAGGAGTGGTAAAATCACAACCTTGTTCAAGTGAAGATCATCAAACAATCTAATATAAAGTGCAAAAATGTATGCATATATAAAAAACTGTGAAATAACAAAACAAAACGTTGTGGATGTTAGTCCAATAAAATATCAATGAAAAATAGTAAAGAATTAATTAATACCACAGAGATATTTAAATAAAAGTAGGAAACAGGATATTTAGCTTGCATTGCAATTAGCCTTTGCACAAATCTTCAAAAATAACACATGTAGCTAACAGTCCTGATTCCCTTCAGTGTAGTCATTGTTATTCAGTTATAATATCCTGTAAAGAAAGCATTACAAAGAATAAAATGTAACAAAACAAATCCATTTTCCTAACACCCACTCTACCCTCGTCCATCATTGATACCTCATGGACTGTATGGATTGTCCACGTTCACTGTGCTAATAGGAAGCCATTTGTAGTCTACATCTAGTGCATTTCTGATAGAGTTCCATATTCCTTAACAATGGGTCAGGTTTACGGTAACACGCAGGACTCTGACTATGTATCTCCAATGTCCTTGGATTGTGTTGACCCTCATTATAAAGTTGTATATGCATCTACTAAGCAAATAAATCGTTGGCTCCATCGTATTGGCATGTGCAGACCTGTTCTACCAAAGATTTGCCATATTTCTTGGACAAACCAAAGCACTTTGATGAAATTCTACACAATATTGTGCGCTGTAAATGAGTATTTCTCAAAAATTTTTAAATATTATTTAAAAGAAATTCCAGCAAATACACCAATTATTTACTGTAATGGCTTACATTTACTACAGAAATATACTATAGTACTATTTCCATGTGGGGAATAAGCTCAAAATTCACTATGTCTTTTGTCTAAGCTGAAAACTGGAGCTTTGACATTTTTATTTTCATTAGTCTTTATCAGATGCTCAGGGTTTAATGGTTGGAACCTCCTAGTGAAAGCTATTCAAGCATTAATACACAGTAAATTAGTTATTCTCAGCATTTTATTATTTGTTATTTAACGGTTAACAGAGAGGTCATTCTTCCCTGCAACAGCACACTCTAAAAGGATTATTACTGTTATAAACAAGGCTCAATTGTTTGCATCATCACCCAGTGATAACACTATAGATGTGGAGCATAAAAAACTACAGCAAACCTTCATGGCTAAAGATTTTTCTCTTCCCTTTCTCAGACGCTAGAACCATTGGCCGTATTCATAGATGCGCGTGTATAAAGTACGCAAATATACGCACATACGTGGCAAGGCAACACCCATGACACTCGCCTTACACGGATGGTTTATTGGTGATTAACGCGTCCATATGGCGTATTTTTCTTCCATACGTGCATACATGACTAACCGCGCCCATATTAGTGCATTTAAATGCCTCCCCCCACCCACTTTCACTAAACTACGCACGTACGAAATTCCACCACGCCCCTACGTACGTAGAAATCCGGGCGTAATGGACTTTCTTGCCTAAATCCAACGTAGATTGCGCAAAAAAAGGTTACTACGCATGCACTGTTCAACCGTACCTAAAAATACGCACGTAAAAAGTAGCAAAAATGGATCCGGTTCTATAAGAAGAATCATATAATGTTAAAGAATTCTTAATCGTACTAAGTATTCAAAACATGTTGTGGTTTATCCTTTCTGTTAATTGGCTTGTAAACAATGCCAGAAAAGACATTAAAAATGAATCCTAATATCCAATTAATTTGTGATTTGATGTACGAGTAACAAAATGTGCAGATCATTAGTGTGATCACTCCACTAACCACTCCCCTTACGCTAACGGACTTCTGATAGCCAGAGCCTGCCTTAGGTTTTACAACATGAGCAAAAGCGGTGCTGGTTCAGAATTCTGAATTGGTACACAGAGAGGCACAGAGGTGGACAGGAATTATACAGGGCACAGAGGAGCACTGGAGACATATAGGGACACAAAGGAGGACATGAGCACTGGAGATATACAGGTGCACAGAGGAGCACTGGAGATCTACAGGGCCACAGAAAAGGACAAGAAGCATACAGGCAGACATACCGAGACACAGAAGAGGACTTGAGGTATACAGGGGAACATAGGAGGACTGGAGATATACAGGGGAGCAGAGGAGAACTGGAGACATAAAGGGACACAGAAGAGGACAAGAAGCATACAAAGGTACAGTGGAGTACTGGGGGTACAACACAAAGAGAAAAACACACCAAATAATGGAGTGTCTGATAAACCTTTAATGGTGCACACTAAATAATAGAGACATTAAAACATATATTTTAATAAAAGCATTTAAAAAGAATATACCATTACATATAGGTGAAAATATTTATAAAGAATCCAACCACCGACAATGCTCATAATCATACATAACACCTTAATAAACGCAATATAATAAGAGACTTCCCAGCACAATATCTAATAAACAAACAGCTTATCCTCACGGCCAGCTCTTTGCACTTCCATGCAGTACCTTACCCTCCCTGTCTCCAATAAATGGTGTGGGGAAGCTCATCAATATATTCATTAAGGTGGTGGGAAGAAGAAAGGGTCAGCCTAGGGATCCACTAGTGCTCTCTAGCCGACGCGCATTTCACCTGCACAATCTGGCTTTGTCAGTGGTGTAATGAGGATGAACAGATGCTTCCATATAAAATATCAGAGAACCAATCATTGATAGTCATTCATCGGGGAACTGATTAATGTGAAAAGTAACAATAAATACAAAAGTATCATTTTAAGAAAAAGTAAATACTATTTAAACAAACAAACTAATGCGGACAGTTGGTGAATAAGAGGAAACTGTCATATCCAAGACGGAGATAGGGGAAGATTCATATTCATCAATTCTTAAAGGGACCATGCACCAATAATTTCATAAGAAGTACAAGCAATAGAGTTCAATATCAAAATACATAAAGCCATACACAGCCATCATGCAAAATATCCAATGTGATCCAAAAATTCAGCCCACCTTATGATTCAAATAGAACATATAGTAGATAGAGAAAAATTGTCATTTAACATGGCAATATATAGTACCAAAGGGGAAGATAGAAAAACATACGTGTTCATCAATTTTTAAAGGAACCATGTACCAAGAAGTTCTTAAAAGAGACATGTAATAGAGTTCAATTTGAAATGCTTGGTGAAATAAGAAAAGTCATACACAATACATTGCCATAGTGAAAAAAGATCCAAGAGAGTCCACAGGTCCAGCCAACCTCCTAAGTATAAGAATGAAAAAGTTAACATTTTCAGTCATTCCATTTGGGGATACAGCATTTAGAGTAAAAATCCAATTGGTCTCTTTTTGTAATAATATGCGATTATTATCACCGCCTCTAATTGATAAAAACATTTTCTCTAACAGATATGCATTTCATATATTGGGGTTGGAATTATGTTTGTAAAAAAAAAATGCCAGGCAACCAGGGTAAGTATTTTGCATTTGTTCTTATCAGTTGGGGCATTACAGATAGATCTTATATGTTCCATAAGACGCAATCTAAAGGGTCTTATTGTTTTGCCCATATATTGATTGACAATTACACAGTATACCACAAATTTTAGAGTTGCTGTTCATGAATTGTTTCAGTTTGTGGATCTTAACAAAACAATCACTAACCTCTGTGGTTTTGAACATAAATTGACAGGTACTGCAATTACCATATGGAAACAAACCCACATATTTCTCTTTCCTGGGGGTGGTCTTGAAGTGGAAAAACTGTTAACCGAAATGTCCCGAAGATAAGTGGATCTTCGCCAACAAAAGATAACAAGTCAACCAATATCAGATTTTAAGACTGATAAATGTAATTTCAAGATATTGCTAATTGCCCCCTCTTGGCTACAAAAGTCAGTAATAAACCTGATTTTAGCTGATTTAGGTTGCAACTGATTTTATGGGTAAATAAGCTTGTCCCTGTTGATGTTTAATGTATGGTGGTAGGCGGGGATAAGGACTTTTTTTAGAATATCCTCTTGCTAATGATCTGTTCTCTAATTCATTTGCTCTCATCTTGAATTCATTCATAGAGGAACAATTCTGTCGTAATCTCAGAAATTCGTCTTTAGGGATGTTTTGTTTGACATTCCTGTGATGAGAACATATGCTATGCAAAATACTATTAATTGATGTCATCGTTCTGAATAAGTACATTCTCAAATATCTCTTCTCATTAATGTAGATAGTGACATCTAGGAAGTCAATCTGAGTCAAAATTTCAGTCATAGATAAGTCTTAGATTCAAATCATTCTTATTAATTGTAGCTATAAAGGTGTCAAGCAGAGCAGCCTCTCCCTGCCATGGGTGCAGGATGTCATCTATATAACAGAGCTATGTGGGTATAAGACGACATCCTGCTCCCACCCCCCCACTATAAATTTGCATAGGTCGTAGCACAAGCCATCCCCATTGCTGTGCCCTGTACCTGAAGATAGAAACTATCATCAAATACATTTTTATGGTGATAAGTAGTCCAGATTGCATGAAATATTTAATAGCCTTCATGCCATATATATGCTGGATGCTAGTGTAGAGAGACTCCACATCTAGACATACCAAACATATACTGGCCTGAACATATATATCCTCAATATGTGCCAAAAGATCAGGGGTCAGATTTACTAAGCTGTGGGTATGGAAAAGAGATGTTGCCCATAGCAACCAATCACACTCTAGCTCTCACTTTCCTATTACATACTAGAGAATATCAGCTAGAATCTGATTGGTTGCTATTGACAACATCTCCACTTTTCCAAACCTGCAGCTTAGTAAATCTGGCCCCAAGAGTATCCTGGACATAGGAGGGGAGCGTTGTCACAAAAGGCTGAAGGTGTGCATCTATATATTTACCAGCCTTCTCTGTTAGAGACAAATTCCCTGATACAATGGAAGGTCCCGGAGGGAACTCCAAGTTCTTATGAACTTTTGGCAATAAATAGAAGGCTGCCATTTTTGGATATTCAACAGACAAAAATATGAAAGCATCGCTGGAGATCACGTCTTCCTGTTTGGCTTTAGCCAACTTTTTACTATATACACCAGGGGTCACCAGACTTTTCGACTTAGGGTTCTACTCTAAATTTAAAAAATCTTTTGAGATTTTCCATAGTCCAAAATAATCATAATGCAATACTTTTTAGGGGGCTATGAGCCAATGAACACATAAAACAAACTAAACACAGGATAAATGTGTTTTTGAACACCAGAAGCGCTCAATACACTGAACAAGGAGCACAGGTTTTCTCCCTGTCAGTGTTATCAGTAAATGGCAGGCAGTATGCAGGCACACTAAATAGATAGTGCAGGTCACGTCATGAAGTACAGCAGTGCTCCTCAACCTTTTCTCACCTTCGGCACACCTAAGCCCTTTCCAGAATTTAACGGCACACCAAAGGCAAAAATATATATTAAAAAAACAGGAATTACAAAGAGCATAGACAGAAATTACACTTAATTGCTATTTTTTATTTGCAAAATTTAACACCGCAGCTAATAATATTTTTTTTCTTATAACTAATAACTATAATTCATATGGCTCTCTAATTCTGCGTCCATTTAGCATTATTGCCCCCTCCTTCTGTGTCCATCCAGCCTCATTGCACCCCTCTTTATTTGTGTCCAGTCAGCCTTATTGTTCCCCTCTTTCTGTGTGTCCTATCAGCCTCATTTCCCCTTTCTTCTGTGTGTCCAAACAGCCTTATTGCCCCCTATTTGTATCCAGCCAATCTTATTGAACCTTTTTTGTGGCCAGCCGTATTACCCCCTCTTTATGTGTGTCCACACAGCCTTATTACCCCCTCTTTATGTGTCCAGCCAGCTTTACTACCCCTCTTTATGTGTTATGTGTCCAGCCAGCTTTACTACCCCTCTTTATGTGTGTCCAGCCAGCCTTATTACCCCCTCTTTATGTGTGGCCAATCAGCCTTATTACTCCATCTTTATGTGTCCATCCAGCCTTATTAACCCCTCTTTATGTGTCCACCCAGCCTTATTACCCCCTCTTTATGTGTCCAGCCAGTCTTATTACCCCTTTATGTGTGTCCAGCCAGCCTTATTACCCCCTCTTTATGTGTGTCCACCCAGCCTTAATCCCCCCTCTTTATGTGTCCAGCCAGCCTTATTACCCCCTCTTTATGTGTCCACCCAACCTTTATGACCCCCTCTGTGCCTTTCAGTCTTATTAAACCTTCCTTCTGTGTCCATCTAGTATTATTGCAACTCTTTGTGTACATTCAGCCTGTCCCCTCTTTATATGTGCCCCTCCAGCCCTTGTTCCTCTTCCATGTCGAGCAAATCCCCATTCCAAGTCCTCAGTGCACTTACCTTGGTCTCCTTCCTCTGGCTTTCCCCCATAGCTTTCTTAACTGGGGCATGCACCCTCACACTGAGTACTGGAGTACCAACATGGAAAACTGAAGGGCCCAGTAGCCCATCTCTGGAGCCCCTCCTGGGTTTACAAGACTGGAGGCCCATCCTGGGGTTAAGGCAATAGAGGCCATGGGTGCGAGGTGAAAAGACACCACACAGCGCTGATGGTTTAGTGCTGAGGATATCGAATCAGAATCAGGATGGTATCTGGTCACAGAAGGCTCAGAAGGTTCAACCAGGATGCCATCAGTGATGTTACAATTACCTGCCTGAATGTGGAGTCTAACCATGGGATTGCTGTTCACCAAAGCCCCTGATGGTGGGGATGGGCTTGGCTGCGGTCCCTTGGCAGGTTGCAATACAGGAGACAGCTCCTGAAGCAACCGAGAAGTAGCTGGTGGTGACTGTAAGGAGCAGGACAGCTTCTCCAGTAGCCCAGGCAATAAAGGTAGAACTTGTGTCATTTGGGAACAAAGTATTACCACATACAAATGTAAAGCACTAAACAAATGGACATTACAGGAACCTATAGCAGAAGGAACCCCAGGGTTTTGCAGGTCAAGGTGGGGAGACATCATGTGTGTGTGTTCATTTCTGTGTCTGTGTCTAGAGGCTTTGGCGCCTTAACAATCGGTATAGCAGCACTTTTGCAAATATGATTATCAAGGGATGGCTAACAGTTTATTTATATTTGTGTGTTTGAGTTTGATTCCTGAGTTGGTTTTACTTTGATTCTCTCCAGTCATATAGTGGATTGAAACTGTGTTGAGTAAAACAACTTCATAGCCTGAGGAGATTTCTTTTTGACAATAGAGGTTTTCCTAATTATGGACCTCTGCAACATATATTTTAATACATAAAAGCAGTGCTTTTTTTGTCATAGAGTGCATTGGAACGGAGTTCTGGCACTTTTTTTCGACAGATTTTCTAAGTTTTAAAAGTTTCGGCACCAAAATCATTAAAAAGGTACAAGCGGCTGCTTGTGTGTTGAGTTCTATGCATGCGTACTCGTTTGCGCTGGTTGTGATGGCAATACTCGACTTGTGGTGCTGCTTGGCTTGTGATTGGTCGTGTAGTCACGTGTAAGTTGATGTGAGTTCCGGCACCTTTTTTCTTACAAAAAAGCACTGCATAAAAGTATCCTTTTCCTATTACTATTAGGTGGTTTTGTTCTGGATCAGAGTAAATATTATAGGACCAAATTACCTTTACAAAAGGTAACAAAACATGGCCTGGCACTCTAGCCATTACCCAGTGACTAACCATGAACTTCTATCTTTAAAATAAAAGTCAGAGAATTAGTTACAGATATCTGCAGATATGTGATAAGCCATCCGCCACTTACAAGGCTTCTCTGTTAGATGGTCCTAACTCTAAAATTTAGAGTCCCAATTGTGGGTCAAATATCAAATATCTTTCTAAACTGAGAGCTCGGCTCTTGCAGAGGTCCCCAAGTCTCTAAAACAGCCACTCTGATACAGCTCCCCCTCTCAGCTGCCATCCCAGACACACTTTAAAACACATTTCCAAGATAAAGGTTGCTTCAGATCAGTTTATAAGGTAATTTATACTGCAGGTGCACAAGGCAAGGGGAATTTGCACAAAAAAACAAATCATGGCCTAGCACTCTGGCCATTACCCAGTGACCCAATTGTGGGTCAAATATCAAATATCTTTCTAAACTGAGAGCTCGTCTCTTGCAGAGGTCCCCAAGTCTCTAAATTAGCCACTCTGAGACAGCTCCCCCTCTCAGCTGCCATCCCAGACACACTTTAAAACACATTTCCAAGATAAAGGTTGCTTCAGATCAGTTTATAAGGTAATTTATACTGCAGGTGCACAAGGCAAGGGGAATTTGCACAAAAAACAAATCATGGCCTAGCACTCTGGCCATTACCCAGTGACTAACCATGATCTTCTATCTTTAAAATAAAAGTCAGAGAATTAGTTACAGATATCTGCAGATAGGTAGCAAAAGGTAGCATTCCCGTTCTTGTTTTTTTTTTTTAAACGTATGTAGTTTCTACTACATTTCCACTCTGTCATTATACTCCTTAAGGAGACTTAACCAATAAAGTAATATTGTGGCTCTGAGACTCTGAAAAGCAGAGTTTTGACCCAGAAATTCTTTGAAAAAATTACATTTAACTGAGAAAGAGGGAAAGTACTTGTAGTTCAATATAATGCCACATTTTCTTAACGTATGTGTCCCAAATGGCTGTAAGAACACAATAGCAGAACATTTTCTTTTAACATGTCTTGATGTGCTGCACATTTAAGTTTTAGATGCTTGGTAAAATTCTTCTGTGTCTGAAACAACTGTATAAACAGAATGGCAGATCATAGTATACAGTGCCCAGGGATGCATCTAGCTTGAGAACTGTGCTACCAAATAGGCAGCACATTAGATATAGGTCTACATAACAGTACTGTCAGCATGTATGGATCTCAATATTAGACTGAGCATTAGATATGTGTCACGGTGCTGGTTGCTCGCATAAAAGAACTGCTTGGAGTTGGTGTTTATCATGGTCATATTCCACCTAGATTTAGAGGAAAAAAAGGGTTGGAAAAGGTTAACTTCTAAGGAAAGAGGCTTATAGTAGTAAGGAGACAAAACAAAACCGAGATCCTGTCTGTCTTGTGCTGCAATTAATCTTATACATAAAATCCATTGGTTTGTCTTTTTGGCTGTCCATTTATGCGTCCAGACACCCCTGCACTGATTGGGATGAAACCAACACAGGTTGGTCTAGTTGGAACCTGGCCAGATTTTTAGGGTCCCAATCAAACCTCCTCTTGCTGTACGCTGGGCACAACTTTGACCTGGGGAGTCTGTTCTGAGCCTTCCACTGGATGGCAGTTAGCAGTGGTGAGTAAGGCACTATTCACTTTGGACTGGATTCATGCTTAAGAAGCTGCTGCAGTCTTTTAGGAAATTACTTACTATGCATGTGTAGTAGGTCATTTATGCAATCTACGTACTATTTAGGTACGTATTTAAAGACTGCACATAATTTAGGAAGTATAAAGAGGTTTGCCAGAGCAGCCTCTGGGTGGATTTAAGAAGAGTGGAAGGGGGGAGGTATGTTAAGGAGCCAGTGAGGGCGGGGTAGGGGAAATAATGTTCATATTCTCCTTCTTATGAAGGAGAATACGAATGGGACGTTAGGGAAGCTTTAGGGAACTCTTAAATGCCCTAGGTTCTTAAATAAAGTGGCAGGTGGCATGTGAGAATGTGAATACATGCTTATCTGCACCTTCTTAAAGGTTTCTTAAGTGTGAATACGGTCCTTTGTTATCAATCACATTCTGATTAAGGATGGACTGTCCTGATTCGTGGGCCGCAAAAGGAGTGTGGTCTTATGGAAAAGAGTGTGTATTTTCAACAAATAGGTTCTTTTGGGGGCAGAATTTGTTTGGAAATGGGTATGTGGCTTCATTTGAATGACATTAAATGATGTTATAAATGATGTTATTAACAATGTAAAGGTGATTATAAAGCTGAAAAGAATGGAAAGCTGGGGATTAGAGCTGGCTACACCCAAAAACAAACACCACACTGGAAAGCGACCTTATGGGTGTGTTGGAAGAGCCGTCAATCTGCGAAATATTTTGTAAATGTTGGCAGTTACATCCAACAAATTGATAAGTTAACAACCTGAAGGTTTAAACCTGGGCAACGCTGGGCAGTACTTCTGCTAGTGTTATATATGAGTGTTGCCATTATTGGTGCACTACTATTGCCTTCCCAGCTTACTTCTTAAGTGCAGGATAAAAACACATGCTCCACCATTTAACACAACAGGAAAATGAGGATGTAAGAGATGGGCAAATAAACCAAGTGCAGTAAAACTATTTACACATTCAATTATCAGGCTGATCATTTGGAACGATATTGCAAAAGTCTACACGCTCCCATTATATTTTCTTTTAGTGCTAAAAAAGTTTCATTTGATAATTTGGTTTCACAAACACTCTAAAATGAAATTGCTGATGGTAAAACGTCAGACATATGTGAGTAGTGTAAATAGAAAATCGTGAATAGTGTGTACACACATAAGCCTGTCTTTCCAAATTTATTGACAGGCTTCTGTACAGCTTAGGTAAACATTTGCACAATTATTTAGAAGATGGTTAGGAGAGATGGTGACCTCAGATCTGCTGGTAAATTGGTATAGCGTTAGCATAATCAAAGGGACTTGCAATCATCAGTGAAATAATAAAAGCCATTGAGCTAGATTTACTAAACTGCAGAAAAGGAAAAGTGGAGATGTTGCCCATAGAAACCAATCAGATTCAAGCTCTCACTCACATGCTAGAGAATAACAGCTATAATCTGATTGGTTGCTATGGGCAACATCTCAATTTTTCCACAGTTAAGTAAATCTAGCCCATTACATTTAAAGCATAGGTGTTTACCCAGCTGTATGTGAATCATCCAAACTTGCAAAGTATGCATACATTGGTGCAAAAAAACACTGGTGATAACTTTTTAAAAATATCAATCCTTTTATTTTGTGCCACTATCTCACACAGGGAGGTACGGTGATCATTGATGAATAGGGCCTGTTATCAGCCATCACAGCAGTTAATCAGGAAAGCTAATAGCAAAGCCCTTTTTAGTTGTCCTGTATAATCGCTGGATTGGCCAACCTGAAGGAAACAGATTGCTTTATGGCCAGCTTCACAAAAAAGAGAAGGAAAATGGCGCATACAGCTGTGGAGAGAGATGGATGTAAGGCATCAAAGGTAAGTAAGATATAAATGGGAGGCTGGGAATTACTGAGAGCTGGAGGCATATGAATGTGGAATACTGGGGCCAACAAATATAGAGAGAATATGTTTACTGAGAAAAAAATATATATTTTAATGTGCAAACAATGTTAAAAACAATTTTTAATCACAATGTATCAATATATAGGTCACTATACTGGGGAGCTGTAGCCATATGAATGGGGAATACTGGGGAGTTGGAGCTATATGAATGGGGAATACTGGGGGCTACAGACATATGATAGGGGATACTCAAAGCTGGGGAGACAGGATAGGGAATACTGGAAGCTGGAGACACATGATTGTGATTCTGAGATTTGGAGACATTTGATATGGGATACTGGGAGCTGGAGACACATGATGGGGATACTGGGAGATGGAGACACAATATGGGGATACTGGGATCTGGAGATATATGATGAGGTATACTGGGAAGGCTGGAGACATATAAATGGAGAATTACTTATAAATGGGGAATTACTTATAAATGGGGAAATTGCATATGGGTTTTTCTTTTTCTTGCAACCCACACAATCTTAGAGTTTGATTTTTGGCCTAATTGTGGTTTGAGTTTGACATGCCTGCTTTACACTGACATTGTTATGCCAACATGTTCCATGTAAAGCATGTAATAGTGTTAAATAACTACTGTTGTAAAACTTTGTATGAGCATTTACTGACAAGAAAGAAATTTCACTCAACCTTAATATCAGAAGAGAAAAAATGGAAAAATGGAAAAAATATAATTATTCATTAATGGATTCTGATATTAGATTTTGTAAGGAGAATGTTGGTAGGAAACACATAAGACAAGTGGAGTATTCAAAAAGAACAAATTGATACAAAAATCTGAACATGTTCCATTGTACTTTTGTCTTGTTTCATGTTAGCTGCATGACCTGCGTTAACATCTCACAAAGATCTTTTTCTGTGTGTTACTAGGTTAAGGAGCTTTGTGTATGCAAGGTTGTTGCTATGGGGACGAGACAAGGTGCACACAGATCATGAACAGCTGTTTTGCCATCAGACAAAGCAGTAAACGGGAAAAACACAGAGACATCTGGAGGATGTATATGTATATATATATATATATAT
>WWET01008029.1:3530-15045 GCA_011038615.1 Limnodynastes dumerilii | reverse complement strand
ACTTAACCTAACCTGCAATATTGCCATTTTTGCATCGATTTCTAAAACCATCTGTTTTTTCCAGGCTAAAAATCATAATTGATTTTATTTGAAGTTATTTATTTTTTGCTTTAACACATGTTGCCCGGATTTGTTAAATCATTTATATTAGACTAGTATATAAATAATTTGTACTGTGCATAAGAAGGACTTCCTATGACCTATATAGAGGGTTATTTTTTGAGCAATAATTATAATTCTAGATATAAGACTTAACCTGCAATATTGCCATTTTTGCATCGATTTCTAAAACCATCTGTTTTTTCCAGGCTAAAAATCATAATTGATTTTATTTGAAGTTATTTATTTTTTGCTTTAACACATGTTGCCCGGATTTGTTAAAATATTTCATTTATATATGTATTAATTGTAATGGAAGAAATGGGGAGAGGGAAATTCACATCATCAAAATAAATGCTGAAATACAAGTTCTAAGGTCTCCTCATTTTTTTCCTGAAACGCGGATACAGCAGAGGCCAGATTTACTAAGCTGTGGGAATGGAAAAGTTGCCCAAAGCAACCAATCAGATTCTAGATGACATTTTATAGTATGTAATAGGAAAGCGTGAGCTAGAATCTGAATGGTTGCTATGGGTAACAATATACACTTCCTTTACCACAGCTTAGTAAATCTAGCTCCAGGAGACTGAAACTACTGTCAGTTCTCAACAGTCTCCCTCTAAACGCACATATTTTTCACAACGTTAACACCATGACTGCAAGGCAATTGTGAATGCTTTTATTGGGGGGGTGTTGAGACCAATGGAAAATCTGGAAAATGTGTAGCCACAGAGTGTCTTTCAGTGTTGGGAAAAGCCAAAAATTGCAAGATCAGGTGAGTAGAGAGCATAAAGAATCACTTCAAGGTTGTTGTCACAGAGAAACTGATACAGAAGGAGAATTGTGGTGATGGCAGAGCTCCAGCACTGACTTTTGTTTTTTCTGCCATGCTGGAAGAAACTTCTGGGTAGGACTTGGCTGGTGCATGGCCGAAGCTACTTCAGTTCATTCTAAATGGGTTTTTTGTGCTTTTAAATTAAGAGCTAACACTTTGGAGGTACCATTTAAATTCTCCAACATAGGTGCTCTAGAACAGCACCCCCTGCCAGCTGCTGCCCAAGACATGCTTCCAAATAAAAATACACCAAATGGTGGAGAGCCCCTGACAGCCTAGTGTAAGAACCACCACAGCAGAAAAGCCTTGAAAGTGTAGTTCCATTGGGACCGAAAGAATGCATTTAAAGATGTTATGTTTTCACCTCTCATACCCATATAGCCCAGTTCCATACAGCTAGCCTGTTATTCACCTTATTAACTTTGTCTCCAAAACAACCACTCTGAGACAGCACCCCGTCGTCAGCTGCTATCCCAGACAAGCTTTAAAACAAACACACAAAATGGAGGTTGCTCAAATCAATTTTAAGTTAATATAGAGCATTTGTTGCAAGGTATGGGGAATTTACACAAATACAAAAAATTCACACCAGCACTCTTGCAATTACCCAGCGACAAACCATAACATTCTATCTTTAAAATAAAGTCCATTTGTTTTAAAGCTTGTCTGGGATAGCAGCTGACAGGGGGTGCTGTTTCAGTGTGGCTGTTTTGGAGACTTGGGGACTTCTGCCGGGTGTGAGCTCTCAATTTAAAAATACATGATATATGACCCAAAGTTGGGACTCTGACAGTGTTAGAGTTAGTTAGGACCACCAAAACAGAGAAACCTCGTAAGTGGCTGGTGGCTTATCATATATTTACAAATGTAAGTCATATTATATTAAGGTTTACTTTAAGGGTCAGATTTACTAAGCTGCAGGAAAGGAAAAGTGGAGATGTTACCCATAGCAACCAATCAGATTCTAGCTCTTACATTCCATTAAATAGAAGAAAATGTCAGAATCTGATTGGTTGCAATGGGCAAAATCTCCACTTTTCTTTTCCCGCAGCTTAGTAAATTTGGCCCTAAGAAACAGCATTCCGCTATTGACTTTTTGCGAAGGGGAGTGGGAATGGTCTTTGAGGGGCTATATCTTAGAAATTATTTTACACATTATATTACACATTAAAATTAAATTTTTTACCTCGTCGCAGAGAATTGTCTGTTGGTGCCGCGTGCCACATTTTATAGAAAAATAATAAAAAGCTGCAGATTTGGAATAGTTGAAAATTGAAAATTTTGGCGATTTTTTTTTTCCCGCTGCCTTTTTTTAAGTCTGTGGTCCGTATTCACAGACAGGTGTTTGTGTCTCGGATTGCATGCGTATTTTTAGGAGCGGATTAATTACGCATGCATAGTAACTTTTTCCACGTAAATTACGTAGTATTTACGCACGTAAATACTTTAGTCATGGACTTGTGAATCGCACTTAGTCACATACGTACGGAGGGGGTTACGTGAAAGTGGGCGAGGGGAGGCATTTAAATGGGCTATTGAGGGCGCAGTTAGTAAGATACGCACGTATAGATGAAACATACACGCATAAGTATGCACGTGGAGTTAAGGGTGCCCTATGGAGGTGTAAGTCACTGAAAAATGGCTGTGCTAGGGGAGTGTCATGGGTGTTGCCTTGCTATGTGTGTGTAAAAAACACGCATGTAGTAAACACGCATCTGTGAATCCGGTCCTGTGTCATCATCTCCCTGCATTTTGAACAATCCTTTGGGCTGATTGCAAGTTACACAATTTCCTGCAAGTCTGATCGCAATATAATTTGGTCTTGCAGTGGCTAAAGGCTGATGAGGTGGTGAAACCCAGCAGTGGAATGCCCATCCGTATAGAAAATCCTAACCAGTTTGTGCCACTCTTCACAGACCCTCGTGAAGTATTAGAGACCAGGAATAAGGTGAGTTCAAATGTAGTCACAAGATATTTGGTGAATACTTTGATATCAGATGAAATAATGGACTGGATGCAGACTTACAAAAAGGGGACATTTTCTGATTGCTAGGAACAGAAAATGCCAAGCGCATCCATAAGCATTCCCAGGAAGGGTCCGGATCTCCTGCATCCAGAGATCCATCTTGGGAGCTTTACCGACTGCTATATGGGTGGGGGAAATATGGTAATGGTTCCATGAGAAAGTGATTAGCGCCCTCTGGACTTTCCAGGCTTCAGATTTAAGATTACGTTCACAGATCATATCTCCATACGAACACAGGAAGGGTATCGGTCATCGGATCCCTGCTGCTGCACCGAGATTGAGATTATTATTATTATTATTTATTAACAGGTTTTTATATAGCGCCATCAGATTACATAGCGCTTTACAGAGAATATTTCACATTCACATCAGTCCCTGCCCCATTGGAGCTACATTCTGAGGTCCCTAACATACACATACATACAAACACATATCAAGGGTTGTGACTGGCTAGAGGAGGGGGCATTTTTCAAAGGAAGAGGTGTAATAGAACACGAGGGCATGAATATAAACTGGAGGATGACAGGTACAGGAGGGGACATTATATAAAGGAAGAGGTATAATAGAACACAAGGGCATGAATATAAACTGGAGGGTGGTAGATTCAGAGGAAATGTGTGGAAAAATTACTTCACTGAAAGGGTGATAGATAAGTGGAATAGCCTCCCATCTGAGGTGGTTGAGGCTAACACAGTAGAACAGTTTAAACATGCTTGGAACAAATATAAGGATATCCTAAATCGGGTCAGTATAGTTTTAAATAAACAACTGGGCATATTGGATAGGCCATGTAGCTCTTATCTGCCGTCACTTTCTATGTTTCTTCTCTACTTCATATTATATTATGTACCATCTTATTTGCACCACAGAAAAGTAGGGGCCTGGCCTATGTTGCTCTAACATTATGAGTCACCAGTAGTTAAAAGAAGAACCAGATTTGCCCTTTTTAGGACAGAGTAGGAGCATCTGGCCAATAAAACATTGTTTAATCCACAGTATAGCAATATTTGTAAATATCTTTCTGTCACTATCTTTCACATATATTCTATTAATCACTCAAATTTGGGTCAACTGGAATTTTCCTCAATAAATAACTTCTACAGTTTTCCTTTCTTAAATCCACAACACTGCTTTCTTCCACCTCTTTTACCTAAAACTGGATATTGTTAATATAATATCCTACCTAAAATAATGATATGGGAAAGGAACTGCTAATGAACCAGCTTCCAATACTAGATCAATCGGACATATGTTATACTATTGTTGAGAATGGCAACAGTTACCTGCTGATCTTAAAACTGATTGGAATTTATCTATCTGACAGAGACATTAACGTGAAACCTGTCAGAGAGAATATTTTAATGTAGATACTTCTTGTGAACATAGATGAGGAAGAAAAAGAAAGTTTACTCCAGCCTCACATTCTCTTGTATCTGTGTAGATTTCCCCATACTTTTCTAGCACCTGCTGAAGATTAACTTATACATTGATTTAAGCAGTCACCATTTTGTGTGTGTTTGATTTGGAAGCATGTCTGTTATAGCAGCTGACAAAGGCTGCAGTTTTTTAAGACCGCACATACACAATCTACGTAACAAAACGATATGTAGATTACGTAAAATAGTTACTACGCATGCGTATTAGTTATTATCGGTAAATTAAGGACGTATGTGCAATACGTCCTGGATTGTGAATCTGGCTCTTCATGTCTATATACAAAAGTGGCTGTAATAGGTTTACTTGCCTTGGCATGTCCCTCCACTACTTCCCTCCCCTCAACATGCCCCTCAGGGCGCTAGCCCCGGACGGAGTTGCGCTATGAGTTGCGTGCTTCTCAGTTCTGTGCATCAGCAATGCTGAAAAACACAAAGAAACGTTTTGCCAGCTGGCATATGCTCGGATCTGGATCGGGGTTACTATGCAGAAGAGAAGTTGGAAAGGAAACTTTGCTATAACGTACTTATTTAACCAATTTTTGTTCCATGGATTGGCACAATAACACTGACTAGATGTAATAAGAACTTACCATAGAAGGCCTGAAAAGTTTAAACAGATTCACTGATCCTCAGATCAAATATCATTAACATATCTTCCTCTCTGTAATTAAAAGTTCTAAGAAAATGATAAACAGCATCATTGAGAAAACACAATGGGAATATAAAGTGAGCAATGAAGAAAACTGAAAACGAAATTAATATTCTGAGTGCAGGATGAGGGGGAATAGGTATCTAAATTTCAGTGTCCTTCCCTTTTATCAGATGAGATGAGATTAATAGACAACGAATGCTTATTAGCTGCTCATCAAGCAAATGCATTGTGCATCTACAGTGACATACAAGGGCATGGAAATCACATTCATAAATTAAAAATTACCCTAAAGATATGACATTTTATGGGCAAATCAACTTAATGAATGTCATTGGATGTTAGTTTAAAATAATAAAAAATAGGAAGTTCTCTTCAGACTTGCCATAGTAAATAGCTGCAGATAATTTTCAGCTTAACATGGAAGAAACAAATTTTAATGTTGACAATCTGGGTCATTTTTGTTGGTCATACATTGATTATCTTAAAAAGTTAGCAATTTTTAACACATTTACATAAAGAGAACAATTTGTGCGTGTTCAGTACTGTTCTTCTGAATTAATATTTTTAGCCCATACATATTTCACCTTGATTGATTGATTTACTAACAGGTTTTTATATAGCAAGTATATAAAGAGAATAGGACAGGGCAGAAATATAAATATGATAATTAATTGATATAATTTGATAATTCGTGATGGCTGAAAAAGGTTTTTATATAGCGCCATCAGATTACATAGCGCTTTACAAAGAATATGACACACTCACATCAGTCCCTAACGCTACATGTTTTTTTGCCAGAGTAAAAATACTCCTCATAGCATTTTTAAGGAGTATATTTAGCCAAAGAGGAGTACATTATTATTGGTAACTAAATTAAATGGTAAAGTGTTCTATGCCATTCCAAACTCATAATTTATAAGTGATAGCTATGATCGGTGGCTTCCTTAATGGCAAGATTTGGACATAAAATAACACTTTACCATTTAATTTAATTATAAAATTGTAAGTTCCTCTTTTGATAGAGGAACATCACGTCTAACTGAAATTTACATGTTACGGTTCATAGAGATGAGGGATAATCACACACACACACATTATACCACTGGATATGATCACTTCTCAAAATGAGATAACCAGCTTGGCGTGCATCTTAAAACGGTCAAAAACATAATAAAAAGGAAAATAAGACGCTTACAAGACTTGTTAGCAGACGGTAAACAAAACGTTTCAGGTATTTTATTATAGTTTATCCCAATGTTTCAACCTCATGAAGTGGTTTTCATAGGGGGTCAAAAATAGTGCAAAACCCCCGGACTTCTGATTCTGAGGCTGCAGCGTGGTGCCAGGCTTTTAACTATTTTATCACAGTAAAGTTAGTTAGTTAGTGTGTGTATATATAGAGGAATATATAGATGTTGGGTTATTGATTTTTTATTTGTTGACAACGTAAAAAACGATCTTCGAGGTTGAAACATTGGAATATGGTATAATAAAATGCCAGAAAAAGGTTTGACAAACCTCTACTAAAAAGCCTTGGAAAAGCCATATTTGCCTTGTATTTTTTGTATGTTTTTCTTTATTTTTAAAGGTAATGTGTTTCCTTGTTTCAGTTATTTTGCATGCAGGGAAAATACCAGTTGCCATTTGCATGCAGGAAGCAAAAACCAGTCAGTTTTTTTTATTATACTGCAATTTGAAGGTGGTGTAAGACCCGCCCCCTCCCAACTCTCTATCTGTGCTGCATATCTCCCCTCTGTAGTGCAACAGGGTTTTCAATATGAATATAAGCCCCTTACCCTAAATGCAGCCTTGTCATTTCTGAAAAGCTGTTGATCACATAAAAGAATGCTTAGCCAATAACCTCTCCCCTCCCCCCATTCCTTAAAAGTGAAATTTAAAATGGTTATAGTAATAAACCCCAAAAATCGAACCTTGAGATCTGGCTGCAAGAGGCACTCCAATAATTAATAATCAAATGATTGCAGCTTACTGTGTAAAACTGTGTATATATATTTCTTGTGTTTTTATTTATTTTGTTATGCAGGGAAAATACCAGTTGCAATTTGCATGCAGGAAGCAAGTTTTTTTTAATGTTATACTGCAATTTGAAGGTAGTATAAGACCTGCTCGCCCTCAACTTTCACTCCGTGCTGTATATTTACCCTCTGTAGTGCAACAGGGTTTTCAATATGCATATAAGCCCCTAACCCTAAATGCAGCCTTGTCATTTCTGAAAAGCTGTTGATCACAGAAAATAATGTTTAGCCAATCAATCCCCCCTCCCCATTAAAAGTGAAGTATTACATGGTTATAATACCGGTAATAAACTAAAGAAAAAAAACTCACAATGCTTGCCTTAAGATCTGGCTGTGAAAGAAGATCTCAGGTCTCTTCAGCCGGCAGCTGGAAGGTTACATGACACGCTGTGAGGGGAAGTCTCTTTTACAGTGTGGATGACTCATCGTGTTGCAGAGCTGGAGACTTCCTGTCTGTCTTTCTCTCTGCAGGGGATGACTCATAGCCTTCACTGACAGCCCGTCGGTGAAGGATTTGTGAATTGGAGAGAGACAGCAGAAAGCATGCCTGACATTTCTCAGGCGTCACTGATGCCTACACAGGCGTTAACGTGATCACTGATTGGGGTACATGCTAAGTTCTCCTACACACACACACACTAGGTTCAATTTAGTCTGTAGCCAATTAACCTATCAGCATATTTTTGGGATGTGGGAGGAAACCGGAGAATCTGGAGGAAACCCACGCAGGCACGGGGAGAACATGCAAACTCCTGAATAACAATTGGATTATTGTGAACACAAAACCTAGCACTCTGTCTGTAAAAGTATGTGTAAAACAAGAAGGACAACACTTTTATTGCTGTAAACAACAGGTCTTTACTCCTCAGACTCTGGTAACAAACTGAACTGCACAGTAGCCAGACAAGAAGTGAAACCCCACATCCTATGACCTCACATCCTGTGCTGATGAAACAGACATGCATCCCCCCTTTCAAGTTGGGTGGATACTATTGCAATATTTGAACAAATAACATTAATAACAAAATATAAGAAATAAAAGTCCTAGAACTTTGGGTTAGGTTTGGACACACGTCCAGATCTGGTGATGGTGTGTTGGGATTTAGTAGGTGCCCGCTCTGAGACAATAGGAGGTTCCCCTCTGCTGATGGACTGTCCACACCTTGCGAATCATCACCGAGGTTTGTATCACTCATGGCAGGCTCCAGAGGATCAGGCTGTGCAGAGACAACCTCAGCTGGCGCCGGTTGCGTTCATAAAGGCCATCACCAGAATGCACCACGTAACTGATTGAGCGACATGCAGCACGTTGAACTACTGCCATCCTGTCAAATCCACGCTCAGTTTACAAGCGGACAGACTGACCTGAACATAGTGGTGGCAAGCAATGTGCTGATCTGTCATACGATGCTTTTACAGCCATTCTGTGTTTGCTGGTAGTGTCTGGTCCTTGTAACTCAACTTTTGGATGCAGGAGTTGTTTTGCCATTGGGATGCTCGTTCGAGTGCACCGTGCCAACATGCCCTGTGCAGGGGATTGAAGACCTTCCCTAGGTGTGTTTCTTAAGTTTAATAATGCCAGGTATATGTCCGATCCGTCTCGCGCACATTTCTCCATCAGCTGTTTTGCAGAACGGAACGCGCGCTCTGCCAATCCATTTGACTGTGGGTAGTGTGAACTGCTTGTGACATGACAGAAGTCCCAATTATCTGCAAAGTCCTTGAACTCTCTACTTTTAAACTGCATGGCATTATTGGTGATCAGCTGCTGTGGAACGCCATGCACTGCAAAATGCCTTTTCAGCTTTGCGATGACCATGTCAGTGGCAGGTTTAAAAGCCCATGACAAGGCATCAGCAACATACATTTCTTTACCCCATTTGTAGATCACATCCAAGTTGTAGCGTTTCAGCTTGAGCTTGGCTTCTTTAGTATGGTGATGAGTGGCTGATGGTCAGTTTCCACTGTAACAGGACGGCCATATATATATATAGTCGTGGAAGCGGTGGCAAGCGAATATCCGTGCCAACAGTTCCTATTCTATTTGAGCATACCTAGTCTCTGTGATAGTAAGAGCCCTGGAAGCAAAAGCCACTGGTTTATTGTGTTGGAGGCACACGGCTCCTAGACAGCTTTGTGAGGCATCCTCAGACAGGACCACTGGATCATGCACATTGAAATACCTCAGTACTGGGGGATTTGTGAGCATGGTCTTCAACTGGTTAATAGCAGCTGTGTGTTTGTCCAGCCAGCAGTGTCTTGGTGAAGCAGTTCCCACATTGCTGCTGTGGTTTCGCTATATTGTGGGACAAACTTGGACAAGTAATTGGTATGCTGGAAGCGCCATTTGTTGCACTGCAGTAATTTTGTTTGGGTCCGGTTTAACACCTTCCCGCATATGCAACCCCTGTGACTCGGAATTTACATTTTTCAGGGTTTAACTTGAGGTTTAATGCACAGGCCATTTGGAGTACACGATGCAGACGGTGATCATGTTCTTCTCTGGTGCGACCCCACACCAGGATATCGTCAACAATAATCTCACACGGATAACCTGCAAACAGTTATTCCATGCAGCGCTGGAAGACCTCACTTCCAGTGGTAATTCCATAGGGCATGCAAAGGAAGACATGGCGCCCGATTGGGGTGATGAAGGCAGTGAGTAAAGATAAAGCTCTGTCAAGAGGGATCTGCCAGAAGCCACACTTTGCATCCAGTGTACTGAAGAACTTAGCACCTGGCATGTCAGCAATCACTTGCTCAATGACCCGAAGTGGATGATACGGTTGTAATAGCGCCTTGTTTAAATGCACCGGATCAATACAGAGACGCACAGTTCCATCTTTCTTTGACACTGCCACCATTGCTGCCACCCATTGTGTTGCTTCTTCTATGGGGGCAATGACACCTAGATGAGTCATTCTGTGTAGCTCCCTAATGACTCTGTCTTTCATTGTGACAGGCACCCGCCTAGGGGCACAGACAGATGGTGTTATGGATTCATCAAGTCTCATGTGATACACCACTGGAAACTTCCCTAAAGCACTAGTCAAATAAGTCCTGAAAGTTTTTTATTTCCGGAACATCTATCTGGACTGCGTGTACCTCAGGCCCCAATTTCAGCAGACCTAACTTGATGCTGACAGGCAAACCCAGCAATGGTTTAATGCTGTGATTCACAATATGGAACAACAGTTCAGCATGCGTGAAGTTTAGCTTAGCAGTGCCCAGAGTTCTGATGATTTGACCACCATAGGCCACCAGGTTAATTTTATCATGGTGGTTTATCTGTGCCATGGGGTCTAATTCTTTTAGCTGTGTCTTGGACATGATGTTACACTTTGCTCCCAAATCTATTTTGAATCTGGCCATGTTGCTTGTGTGCTTTACTCTTAATTTAATTAATATTTTGCCCCTGTCAGCAATGTGATCCACACTATCACAGACTATTGTACAGACAGATTCCAACTTTTGCTCAGTCTCAACCTGGTTGATTCGCCATGGCAAGTGGCTGTACTGTGACTCGGGCTGTCGTTTTAAGGGGTTTCAATTCTTGGACCGGCAACATCTAGCAAAATGGTTCAATTTCCCGCAAGAATAACACCGCTTGTCATTTGCAGGACAACATTGTCTATCATCAGGGTGCTGTGAAGCACAGTTCCTGCATAGGGTAGACTGGCGTGAAATGGCGGCCATGACGCACACCTCGGCGTCCTTTCTCAATTCTTTGGTGCCCTTTTCTGACTGTTCATTGAGCATGCAAATATTAATGGCAGTCTCTAATGTGAGCCCTTTATCCCAGAGTAGCTGTGCACGTACATTGGATCTTTTAGACCGCATATACGCAATCTACATATCGAAACGATATGCAGATTACGTACAATAGCTACTACGCATGTGCAGTAGCTATTGTTCATTGAATTACGTCCGTCTGTGGAAGACGGACGTAGTTCTGGATCCGTAGAACAAAAGGAATCTTCCCTGAAATCAGCGCTAGTAGTAATACACCTTATCAACAGCAGTAAATTCAGTCCAATTTTGCAAGCAACAGTCTTGTATGCGGACAAAGTTTGAAGGAATAAAGACCAAATATAGATCAGCTGTTACTGCAGTAGCCGTTCCTAGTATCGTAAGGAAGTTTATAGCTTACGGTTAATGGGTCCTCCTGGACCGGTTACCGCTAGTCCACACAGGTCCTAAGTGCTTGGAGTGGAGAGAAAGCGAGTGGAAGGGGAGATTTTTTCTGTTTTTCAGATTACCGTTCCCACGGGCTTGTATCTCTCTCTAGGGGCCTCATTCACTAAGCTCGAATTGCTAAAATTCACGTGATTTTTAGCTTAAAATTCGCCAAAGGCGATTCACTAAGCCAAAAATCACGTGAATTTAGTAATTTTTTATTCGCGGGTCCGCAAATCGCGGTCCCGACTTTTT
>WWET01008028.1:10641-43121 GCA_011038615.1 Limnodynastes dumerilii | reverse complement strand
GGGTGGTCAGGTGTCCACTGAGGAAAAGAAAAGCAGGCCTACAGTGTTGACCCGGACAAGAGGTAAGCAAGGGAGAATCAAGGGTGTGTAGTGGAGTGGGTCTAACAACAGGAGACAATCAGGGAGGATACCGGGTGCTAAGTCCACTACAAATCCCAGCGGTACAGAATGTGCTACTAGGTAGCCTAAGAAATCCAAGACCTCTATATTTGGCTGCAACGCTAACAAAGGACATACATAGTGTGACTATACAAAACATTTAAAGTTAATAGACTCATTGAGTCCCTTCGGAGCCAAAGTACACAGTTGGTGAATCCAATACGTTTCCCTCTGTAGAAGTTTTTGTCCTCGATCACCCCCCCCCGAGGGAGCGGAGGGATGTGGTCTATAATACGGTATCGTAAAGTGGCTAGACCATGTCCGTGACCTACGAAGTGTCTGGCCACTGGCTGATCCACCTCTTTTCCTCCGATGGCAGCTCGAATAGCTGCTCTGTGTTGGGCCATGCGTTCCTTGAATGTTGTGATGGTTTTTCCAATATATGCTAGCCCACATGGACACATAATCATATAGACCACATGGGTGGTAGTGCATGTGAGGTAGTGAGGTATTTTGTACTTTCTATTGGTGCTGGGATGAGTGAAGGTACTGCCTGGTGTCATGTATCTGCATGTGACACATCTAGCG
The DNA here is from genome assembly GCA_011038615.1 of Limnodynastes dumerilii. NCBI lineage: Eukaryota > Metazoa > Chordata > Amphibia > Anura > Limnodynastidae > Limnodynastes > Limnodynastes dumerilii. Next base: position 42,434 of record WWET01008028.1, on the reverse strand, counting down.
CACAGGAAACATCCTTGTTTGTTGTAGAGATTCTTTCTAATGGTGATGTCAGAGTTGACTAGATAGCTCCTCAGGTTTCTACCGTGTCGATAACTCGGAAGCAACCGACTGTTGCTAAATTGCTGTAGTTCTGGGTCTGTTGTAACAATGTTCCACATTTGTTTGACTGCTCTGGTAGCTGTTTTGCTATGTTCTCCAAATGTTTGTACCCAAGGGATTATATTATCCTCAGATGTCCGTGAGGATTTAGGTTTTAGCAACGTTTCCCTCTGTATTTTTTTGATCTTTTCTTTAAGCTGGAGTAGATAGTCTCTACTGTATCCCCTTGTCATAAACATGGAAATCATGTTGTCCATGTCATCCTCCCATTTCCGTGGGTCATTAGTTATGCGATGGATCCTAAGTAATTGAGAATAAGGTATCCCTTTTATGCAGGCTGGCGGGTGTTGGGAGGTGGCTAGTAATATGTTATTACGGTCTGTGGGTTTCTTATACAGTGACGTGAGTAGGACATTATCCGACTTCCTGATGAATACATCCAAGAAGTGTAACTCTTTGTTACTTATATCAGAAGTGAATCTTATGGATGTGGGTAATGTATTCAGTTCATCAATGAGATTACACAGATCTTCTTTAGGGCCTTCCCACCGTATGAAGATGTTATCAATGAAACAGTAATACCCTCTGTTGTATAGTCTGAATCTGGAGTCGGTATAGATATAGGTGGCTTCATAGGCTGACATGAATATGTTAGCTAGTGATGGGGCCACATTTGACCCCATCGCGCAGCCTTTTAGTTGGAGGTAGATGTCCCCATTAAACAAAAAGTAATTGTGCTTTAATGTCATGGTCAGCAAGGACATAAAAAAGGTCGAATCCGGTCCCCTATATGCATCACTCTGCAGTATTGCTCTGTGCACCGCTTCCAGGCCCTCCCGATGCGGGATAGAGGTGTACAAACTGCATACATCTATGGACGCTATAATAGACTCTGATGATGTGTGGGAATTGGCAGATAACTTATTTAAGAAATCTGTGGTGTCCCGTAAATATGAAGGTGCCTGTTTGACCACAGGTTGGAGATGGTGATCTAACCACTGTGCCACTTTCTGAAAGAGCCCTCCTCTTGCCGCAATGATGGGGCGTCCCGGAGGTTTTTTAGCGTCCTTATGGACCTTTGGAACAGTGTACAGGACCGGAACAATGGGATAATCCGTAGTCAGATATGCTCTGAGGTCTGCATCTATGACACCTTCTGTATGTGCTTTGTCCAAAATGTTGTCTAGTTCAGCTTTGTAGGCACTAGTGGGATCTTTCTGTAGTTTAGAATACACCGTGATATCCTGTAGCTGACGATAAATTTCTTGTGCGTAATCTTCACGATCATGCACTACTAGTGCGCCACCTTTGTCCGCAGGACGGATCACTATATTCTGGTCATGACTCAAATTATGTAGTGCTTTCCATTCATCTGATGTAAAGTTTTTTGGGCCACTGTAGTTCGTTCTCTGAGGGCCTTGTTGGCTCACAAATCTTGTGAACGTCTTTATGGACTGATTAGTGGTGGGGGGATCAAATCGAGATTTGGGTCGGAAAGGATTGGTGGGAGTGGAAGAGACAGTGTCGCCAAAGTACTCTTTGAGTTTAAGGGGCCTATGTAAACGGGTTGTATCTATGTCCCATTGCAAGTTGTTGGCTTTGTTGGTGGGTACAAAGGTGAGTCCCTTATTCAACACTTTCATCTCTACCGGTGACAGCGTTCTAGATGAGATGTTTTGTATTAGAGGCGCCTCCGTCCCCTTCTTCTGCCTCTTCCATTGCCCGCCTCTCCTCGTCTGCTGACGGGGTCTCCTTGGGACCGCGTGGTAACCCCTAAAGGGGGACGCTGTGACGAGGTGGAAGCTGATAGTGCCGCGTCCGTCTCATCCGATTCAGTAGATGGCTCCGTGTCCGTGCGGGTGCCCGCTGGAGTTCTATACGCCCTCTGATATCTTGTGGGTTTGCGGTTTTCTGTCCCAGTTAACCACGGATAGACCCTTAGTGCCTCATAGTCAGCATTGACTGCTTCTCGTTTTTGTTTTTTATAGTTGATGAGATCCTGCCGAAATTTTTCTATGTTAGACTCCAGTCTGTTTAGCCAATCAGTGCTGGTGTCAGCAGTAAGAATGGATTTGTACTCGTCCTCCAATTTAGTATACTGTTCCTTTGCTTTCATCATGATAGTCTTAGATTCGTCTATGACCAGAAGGATAAGGTCCTGGGAACATTTATTTAAGATTGCTATCCATCGACGACAGAACGTGGGATTATTTTTACCGATCGTAGGCACATTGTTGATCTTAAAACCTTTGGGGATTTTCTTATCCCTGTAGTAGTCCGATAAGGTCACACCGTGTAACAAGTAACTGATTTCTTTTTTTCTGCACTTCAGCAGATCTCTATATCTTTCTATGTTACTTATCTCTCCCCCACTTGTGGCTAGTCCCTCCTTGAACAAGATTTCCTCAGCTTCTGATTCCGAATATGAAAAGGTTTCTCCCACCGGGGGAAGTGTGCGGGGTCTGCATGCAGCTGGTTCCGTGTGTGGAGGGTAATCATCAGTAGTTATCATGTTGATAGGTTGCAGGGTGCCCAATAATAGTGTGCAACCGTGTATTGCACACTAATATGTACTGTCCACTTTATTGGCACTCACTGTTTTTGGAAGGTAGGTAAGTTATTGGCACTCACTGTTTTTGGAAGGTAGGTAAGTTGCTCAGGTGCTGCCCCATACATAGGCCAGGGCCTTAGTAAATATATAAATCCAAGAAGAGGGCACTCCTAGTCTAATAAAGAAGGTAGTCAAACAACGGGTTTTCCGACGTTTCAAGCCTTTAATGGCTTTTCATCAGGGAGACATATCATTAGTGTACAGTGTAAATACATTAAATACCCTCAATCAGACGAGACGAACCAACGGTGGGTTGCCGCGTGGCCGGCGGCGTCGGCGGCTACGGGCCAGTCGCGATGACGCGGAGAGGTGCGCGCTCACTCCGCCCCGGTCGCCACGGCAACACACCTATACAAATACAAAAAAATATTTATTGAGAAAAATACATAAACACCCGTGTGCCATAAGTGTACAAAGTAAAAAGATACTGAAGCAGACATCGGATCCCGTTAAACAAAGGTTCGGGTACTATAAGGTAGCAGATAGTATAGACAATAGGCCACATCGGGCACTAGCACAAAAACCTAATATGCTCCTCGTCGTACAGCCTGGGTGGTCAGGTGTCCACTGAGGAAAAGAAAAGCAGGCCTACAGTGTTGACCCGGACAAGAGGTAAGCAAGGGAGAATCAAGGGTGTGTAGTGGAGTGGGTCTAACAACAGGAGACAATCAGGGAGGATACCGGGTGCTAAGTCCACTACAAATCCCAGCGGTACAGAATGTGCTACTAGGTAGCCTAAGAAATCCAAGACCTCTATATTTGGCTGCAACGCTAACAAAGGACATACATAGTGTGACTATACAAAACATTTAAAGTTAATAGACTCATTGAGTCCCTTCGGAGCCAAAGTACACAGTTGGTGAATCCAATACGTTTCCCTCTGTAGAAGTTTTTGTCCTCGATCACCCCCCCCCGAGGGAGCGGAGGGATGTGGTCTATAATACGGTATCGTAAAGTGGCTAGACCATGTCCGTGACCTACGAAGTGTCTGGCCACTGGCTGATCCACCTCTTTTCCTCCGATGGCAGCTCGAATAGCTGCTCTGTGTTGGGCCATGCGTTCCTTGAATGTTGTGATGGTTTTTCCAATATATGCTAGCCCACATGGACACATAATCATATAGACCACATGGGTGGTAGTGCATGTGAGGTAGTGAGGTATTTTGTACTTTCTATTGGTGCTGGGATGAGTGAAGGTACTGCCTGGTGTCATGTATCTGCATGTGACACATCTAGCGCACAGGAAACATCCTTGTTTGTTGTAGAGATTCTTTCTAATGGTGATGTCAGAGTTGACTAGATAGCTCCTCAGGTTTCTACCGTGTCGATAACTCGGAAGCAACCGACTGTTGCTAAATTGCTGTAGTTCTGGGTCTGTTGTAACAATGTTCCACATTTGTTTGACTGCTCTGGTAGCTGTTTTGCTATGTTCTCCAAATGTTTGTACCCAAGGGATTATATTATCCTCAGATGTCCGTGAGGATTTAGGTTTTAGCAACGTTTCCCTCTGTATTTTTTTGATCTTTTCTTTAAGCTGGAGTAGATAGTCTCTACTGTATCCCCTTGTCATAAACATGGAAATCATGTTGTCCATGTCATCCTCCCATTTCCGTGGGTCATTAGTTATGCGATGGATCCTAAGTAATTGAGAATAAGGTATCCCTTTTATGCAGGCTGGCGGGTGTTGGGTATATATATATACACACACACACATATATATATATATATACACACACACACACACATACACACATATATATATATATATATATATATACACACACACACACACACACACACACACACCGAGCAGGAGTGAAATGTTTTCGGCATCTAAGGTTTTATGATTGTTGCTGTATCCACAGGTGGGGTCAGTTACTCCCTATGAGAAAAGGGCACTGTTATATTTGGGTTGGGGGCTGTAAATGGGTGCGGACCATTCTCCATCTGTCACACAGCCTAATCTTCTGATAACAGTTTAAGGTCACAAGTAAACAGCATTACACCATAGGACAAAATAAAAGGTGCCTGAGCACAGCTCCCTCCAGACAGGCTCAGGACGCTCTCCTAAGAGACAGGTAAGACGGCACTCTCATCTTACTCTTCAGTGCTCCTGACTGAGACTCTCCTCAGCAACTCTTTCTTTCTCTGTGACGCTCTCTCACTATAATGACTCTCTCTTCTCTTACTACAGTATAGTGGCGTTCTCTCCTCCTTGTGTCACTCTCTTAATATAGTGGCGCTCTCTCCTTATTAATACTCTCACTATAGTGATGCTCTACTTGATGAGACTCGCTTCTCCCTGTGACACCCGCACACTTTAGTGATGCTCCCTCCTTGCCGAGCACCTCTTTTCACTGTAATGCTCTCTCCATATTGTGACTCCCTTATACCTGTGATGCTCTCTTAATATAGTGATGCTCTCTCCATATTGACACTCTCACTTTAGTGATGCTCTCTCCTTGCCAAGCCTCACTTTTACTAACACTCTCTACTTATTAACACTATTACTATAGTGACACTCTCTCCTCATTGAGCCTCTCTTCTCCCTGTGATGCTTTCTCTCCTTATTGAGCCTCTCTCATCCCTGTGATGCTCTCTCTCTCTCCTTATTGGGCCTCTATTCTCCCTGTGATGCTCTCTTCTTATTGACCTATTCTCCTCCCTGTGATAATCTCTCTCCTTATTGACCTTCTCTCCTCCCTGTGATAATCTCTCTCCTTATTGAGCCTCTCTTCTCCCTGTGATAATGTCTCTCCTTATTGACCTTTTCTCCTCCATGTGATGCTCTCTCTCTCCTTATTGGGCTTCTATTCTCCATGTGATGCTCTCTCTCCTTATGGAGCCTCTCTTCTCCCTGTGATAATCTCTTTTTTATTGACCCTCTCTTCTACCTGTAATGCTCTCTCCTTATTGAATCTCTCTTCTCCCTGTGATGCTCTCTCTCCTTATTGAGCCTCTCTTCTCCCTGTGATGCTTTCTCCTAATTGAGCCTCTCTTCTCTGTGATGCTCTCTCTACTTATTGAGCCTCTCCTCCCTGTGATGCTCTCTCCTTATTGAGCCTCTCCTCCCTGTGATGCTCTCTCCTTATTGAGCCTCTTTTCCCTGTGATAATCTCTCTCTTTATTGAGCCTCTCTTCTACCTGTGATGCTCTCTCCTTATTGAGCTTCTCTTCTCCCTGTGCTAATCTCTCTCCTTATTGAGCCTCTCTTCTCCCTGTGATAATCTCTCTCCTTATTGAGCCTCTCTTCTCCCTGTGATGCTCTCTCACCTTATTGAGCCTCTCTTCTCCCTGTGATGCTCTCTCTCATTAAGCCTCTCTTCTCCGTGATGCTCTCTCTCCTTATTGAGCCTTTCTTCTCCCTGTGATGCTCTCTCTCCTTATTGAGCCTCTCTTCTCCCTGTGATGCTCTCTCACCTTATTGAGCCTCTCTTCTCCCTGTGATAATCTCTCTTCTATTGAGCCTCTCTTCTCCTTCTGATAATCTCTCTCCTTATTGAGCCTCTCTTCTCCCTGTGATGCTCTCTCTCCTTATTGAGCCTCTCTTCTCCCTGTGATGCTCTCTCTCCTTATTGAGCCACTCTTCTCCCTGTGATAATCTCCCACCTTATTGAGCCTCTCTTCTCCATGTGATGCTCTCTCTCCTTATTGAGCCTCTCTTCTCTCTGAGATGCTCTCTCTCCTTATTGAGCCTCTCTTCTTCCTGTGATGCTCTCTCCCCTTATTGAGCCTCTCTTCTCCCTGTGATGCTGTCTCACCTTATTGAGCCTCTCCTCTCTGTGATGCTCTCTCTCCTTATTGAGCCTATCTTCTCCCTGTGATGATCTCTCTCCTTATTGAGCCTCTCTTCTCCCTGTGATGCTCTCTCTCCTTATTAAGCCTCTCTTCTCCGTGATGCTCTCTCTCCTTATTGAGCCTATCTTCTCCCTGTGATGCTCTCTCCTTATTGAGACTCTCTTCTCCCTATGCCACTCTCTATTTTTGAGGGACCCCTCCCCGTGACACACTCCTGTTATGGAGACTCTTTTCCTGACACTCTTTAGTGATGATCTCTCCTTATTGAGCCTGTCTCTCTTCTCCCTTGGACACTCTATCTCTATCTTGCTATCTCCTTATTGAGACTCTTCTCCCTGTGACAGTCACTAGTGACGCTCTCTCTTTATTGAGACACTTCTCACTGTGACACGCTGTCAGTAGAAACGCTATCTCCTTATTGAGACTCTTCTCCCTGTGACAGTCACTAGTGACGCGCTCTCTTTATTGAGACACTTCTCACTGTGACAGTCACTAGTGACACTCTCTCTTTATTGAGACACTTCTCACTGTGACAGTCACTAGTGACGCACTCTCTTTATTGAGACACTTCTCACTGTGACACGCTGTCAGTAGTGACGCTATCTCCTTATTGAGCCTGTTTTCTCACTGAAATGCTATCTCTCCTTTTGGAGCCTCTCTTCTAACTGTGATGCTCTCTTTCCTGGCATTTTGGTATGGCAATAACAGAATACATTTATTAGAAAAGCCAGGTAAGTGTTCCTCAGGCAGAATCTCTGAGTGAGAGGATGTAACTTTCTAGATATACAAATAAGACAGAATGTGGCGTCTCATGGATCTGCTGTATGGTAATCAGGAAACATTCATTGATTGTCCGCAGGTAAAATGGCCGCTCCCTGGCTCACAGTCTTCCTTCTCTTGAGCTCGCTGGCCTTTATGCAAGTCGTGGAAGGTGAATATTAATATTAATAAATCATATACTTTAATTTAACCGTATACAGTTTAAAGTATGTCCTGCCTCTGATCAGACTCATAGCCTATTATATGATATATTCATTTCCTGCTGTGTAATGATGACACTTTATCCTAGTCATGTCACATCCCGCACTCTTCCTCTCCCAGTTGGATTACTGTAAACTCCTCTTCTTCACTATATAGAATTACTCAATATACAATGTAAAGTATGTCCTGCCTCTGACCAAATTCATCACCTATTATATGATATATCCATTTCCTGCTGTGTAATCGTCATGATTTGTCCTAGTCATGTCACATCCCACACTCGTCCTCTCCCAGCTGTATTACTGTAACCTCCTCTTCTCCACTCTATAGAATTATTCAGTATATAATGTAAAGTATGTCCTGCCTCTGATCAGACTCATAGCCTATTATATGATATATGCTGTGTAATCGTCATGATTTGTCCTAGTCATGTCACATGCCGCACTATTCCTCTCCCATCTGGATTACTGTAACCTCCTCTTCTCTACTCTATAGAATTATTCAGAATACAATGTAAAGTATGTCCTGCCTCTGATCAGATTCATCACCTATTATATGATATATGCTGTGTAATCGTCATGATTTGTCCTAGTCATGTCACATGCCGCACTCTTCCTCTCCCATCCGGATTTCTGTAACCTCCTCTTCTCTACTCTTTAGAATTATTCAGTATATAATGTAAAGTATGTCCTGCCTCTGATCAGACTCATAGCCTATTATATGATATATGCTGTGTAATCGTCATGATTTGTCCTAGTCATATCACATCCTGCACTCTTCCTCTCCCATCTGGACTACTGCAACCTCCTCTTCTCCACTCTATAGAATTACTCAGTATACAATGTAAAGCATGTCCTGCCTCTGATCACACTCATAGCCTATTTTTATGATATATGCTTTGTATTCGTCATGCTTTGTCCTAGTCATGTCACATCCTGCACTTTTCCTCTCCCAGCTGGATTACTGTAACCACCTCTTCTCCACTCTTTAGAATGAATAATAAATGTTCTTCCAGTTCAGAGACAGGCGCTCGCTTTATTCCTATCTTTCTCCTCGATGTTTCAGGTAAAGCCAGATCCAGTTGCCCCAATGGATGGTTCTATTACAAGGCAAACTGCTATGGATATTTCCGTTACCCTCTGAGCTGGTCCGAGGCAGAGGTGAGAGCCTGGGCTACCTTGTCTCTTCATTGTCTTATTACACTGGGTCCTTTATGTTTTTCTCACTCTTTTCTTCTATAGTTTGACTGCCAAGCATATGGCCATGGAGCGCACTTGGCCTCCATCTTGGACTCTTCAGAGGCTGATATCATCGCTTCCCACATTGCTGCCTATCAGAAGACCCAGCCAGTGTGGATTGGACTGCATGACCCTGAGCAGGTGAGTGCTGAAAGATGGGGCAGGGACCTAGTAATGTCACAGTGTATTTATACAGAGAGCACAGCATAAGCCAGTCCTTTATATGCTACAATGACGTTTGTCTATTTCAGAACCGTCGCTGGAAGTGGAATGATGGCTCCATGTACAACTATCGCTCATGGCTCCCCAATCAGCCAGACAATAATGGCGGCATAGAACACTGTGGAGAGCTGTCCTGTAAAGAAAGTGCGTAAGACCCCTGTCAGGATCCTGAGGACCCCATCTTGTTTCTAGTCCATTATAGCCCTTCCATGAAACTGATTACAATGGTTTCTGTTTTGCAGAGTTCATAACTTGGAATGACAGCAATTGTAAAGTGGCAAAGCCTTACGTCTGCAAATACAAGCCTTAGGAGAGAAGACTCCTGCAGCCCGAGAACACCGTACCTGCCACAGCACAGGATGTCATCTCTCCCCATAGATAATAATAAAACATTCCCTTCTCAGCCTTTCTATAATTCTGTGCTGCCATATTACACAACATTGCTAACAATGGGTTTATACATTAACACACATGAATACAACACAAAGAATTCTACCATGATTTCAACCCTAGACTGTATCATAAAACATTCACAGCATTTTGCTCAGCAAAAAACACCACATATGATGGAGTATTCAGACTAGTGTTATAGAAAGAAGAAATGATAAAACAGTGTGTCAGAGTTCTACTGTTCAAAACACACAAACATTTGTTATGCTGACCAAACGCTGTCTAACACATGCCATTATCAGCCAGTGTTATGTACAAGAACAGAAACAGGTCTGGTCGGCCCAGCATGACCATCTCCGCATTGGCTTTAAGGTGAGAGACTGGCGCTCCTGCTAGGTTAATAAAAAGACACAAACTGTGCCTCCAAATGGAGCCTGTCCTCTCCTTCCACTCACCCCAGTCTCTTAAGTGAGTAATCCGTTTCTGAAATGGGTCTTTCCATCACACAATTTTGATGGGCTTTGTAATTTCAGAGAGCGAAGTGGGACACACATTGTGGCTGATTCAGAGATAGCAGCAAACATGAACCCCTGCAGAAGGGATATGTAAAAGGAGTATTCTTCATTCACTTTCCGTGCCTCTGTATCAGATCCTCAGATGAGATCTATCCTATTCCCAAGTCACAGAAGCATAGCAACCAACACTAGCACCCATGCGATCGCACAACCAGTCAATCTCCTGGCAAAGACCCAGGACTTAACATCTACCACTCAGCCCAATCGCGATCGCCATTTGACAGCAGTCTGGATGGGCATAATGGATCACATCATGCTAAGCCATTTAGACAGAGCCTTTTACAAATTCCTCCATCATCTCGCTCTGACCAACCAATGACACTAAAATGGCATGTCATAAACATGGAGAGCAATGCCACAGAGATGATACCATATTGGACACAAATTCACTCCTGTCCTAATCTAAGCTCTATCCAGTGTCCATTGCCAAGTCTCTTTCATGAGCAGTGCATGCCAAGCTCTGTAGTCACTGAATGCTTCCCCTTATTACTAAGCTCTGGACAACGGGATATATGATGCCAGAGCAATAACAGTGAACACTATAAAACGATGAGCCATTCCCAGAATAATTCACGTCCTGACTTCAGTCTGCCTGCCCCATAGAAGCCGTGTGAAAAGCCATAACATAGATCCATGTTTCATTACAACACATAGGATTAACCCAGGAGGGAAAACCATACAACATGGAAATAATGATACACAGTCTGCTTTCTACAGGTAGATGACTAAAATATGACATACCCAAAAAGAAGCCCAAAGACATGACATAACACGTTTCTTCCTCCTTGTCACACTCACCCCCTGAGCATCACACACGTCTCCTGTACAAACATCACATTAGCCCTAATAACCCCTGTGGTGAGGTTTGTCTATACATTGTTCTCCCCCCAACCTAGGACATGTCGCCCCAAATTATCCCTCATACTCCCATCTTTGTAATATATGCTTTCACATGTAATTATCCCATATACACCTCCCTCAAGTCTAGTCCCAAATTACCCCTCATTTAATATTACCTTATGCAGCTCCCTCAAAACATGCCTAGTCCCATATTACCCCTCATACACCCCACTCCATGTAATATCACCTCATACATCCCCCATGTAATACCTCCTCATACACCCCCATGTAATATCTCCTCATACACACCCATGTAATATCTCCTCATACACCTCCCATGTAACATCACCACATACATCCTCCCCAATGTAACACCTCTTCATACACCTCCTCATACACCCCCCATGTAATATCTCCTCATACACCCCCCATGTAACGTCTCCTCATACACTCCCCATGTAACACCTCCTCATACACCCCCCCATGTAACATCACCTCATACACCTCCCATGTAACACCTCCTCATACACCCCCCATGTAACACCTCCTCATACACCCCCCCATGTAATATCTCCTCATACACCTCACATGTAACATCTCCTCATACACCCCTCATGTAACATCTCCTGATACACCTCACATGCAACATCTCCTCATACACCTCCCATGTAACACCTCCTCATACACCCCCCATGTAACACCTCCTCATACACCTCACATGTAACATCTCCTCATACACCCCTCATGTAACATCTCCTGATACACCTCACATGCAACATCTCCTCATACACCTCCCATGTAACACCTCCTCATACACCCCCCATGTAACACCTCCTCATACACCTCACATGTAACATCTCCTCATACACCCCTCATGTAACATCTCCTGATACACCTCACATGCAACATCTCCTCATACACCTCCCATGTAACACCTCCTCATACACCCCCCATGTAACACCTCCTCATACACCTCACATGTAACATCTCCTCATACACCCCTCATGTAACATCTCCTGATACACCTCACATGCAACATCTCCTCATACACCTCCCATGTAACACCTCCTCATACACCCCCCATGTAACACCTCCTCATACACCTCACATGTAACATCTCCTCATACACCCCTCATGTAACATCTCCTGATACACCTCACATGCAACATCTCCTCATACACCTCCCATGTAACACCTCCTCATACACCCCCCATGTAACACCTCCTCATACACCTCACATGTAACATCTCCTCATACACCCCTCATGTAACATCTCCTGATACACCTCACATGCAACATCTCCTCATACACCTCCCATGTAACACCTCCTCATACACCCCCCATGTAACACCTCCTCATACACCTCACATGTAACATCTCCTCATACACCCCTCATGTAACATCTCCTGATACACCTCACATGCAACATCTCCTCATACACCTCCCATGTAACACCTCCTCATACACCCCCCATGTAACACCTCCTCATACACCTCACATGTAACATCTCCTCATACACCCCTCATGTAACATCTCCTGATACACCTCACATGCAACATCTCCTCATACACCTCCCATGTAACACCTCCTCATACACCCCCCATGTAACACCTCCTCATACACCTCACATGTAACATCTCCTCATACACCCCTCATGTAACATCTCCTGATACACCTCACATGCAACATCTCCTCATACACCTCCCATGTAACACCTCCTCATACACCCCCCATGTAACACCTCCTCATACACCTCACATGTAACATCTCCTCATACACCCCTCATGTAACATCTCCTGATACACCTCACATGCAACATCTCCTCATACACCTCCCATGTAACACCTCCTCATACACCCCCCATGTAACACCTCCTCATACACCTCACATGTAACATCTCCTCATACACCTCACATGCAACATCTCCTCATACACCTCACACGTAACATCTCCTCATACACCCTCCATGTAACACCTCTCATGTAACATCTCCTGATACACCCCTCATGTAACATCTCCTGATACACCCCCCCAGGTAACATTTCCTCATACACCTCCCATGTAACACCACCTCATACACCTCACACGTAACATCACCTCATACACCCCCCCATGTAACACCACCTCATACATCCCCCATGTAACACATCCTCATATTTCTCTTTTAGACGGAAATGGAATGGCCCTCGAGAGGGGGGTCATATCCAAACAGGAATTCACCTTTCTCCATGTCAAATTTCTGGTCACCCGTTTTATATTTGTTGCCCAAAATTCACAAATCCACATTAGGTGTTGGGTTCACCTCATACACCCCCCCATGTAACACCACCTCATACATCCCCCATGTAACACATCCTCATATTTCTCTTTTAGACCTGTTGGAAATGGCCCTCGAGAGGGGGGTCATATCCAAACAGGAATTCACCTTTCTCCATGTCAAATTTCTGGTCACCCGTTTTATATTTGTTGCCCAAAATTCACAAATCCACATTATTTCAGGTGTTGGGTCCCTAACGTCAAATCTTTCATTTTTAGTGGATCATTTTTTACAAAGTTATGTCACATCACTGAGATCTCACATCAGAGACACTATTCATCTATTATCCAAATTAGAGACCATCGAATGGAAACCCTATTATGGGTTTCTTACACTCGATGTCCAAGCCCTCTATACAAACATTCCCCACACTAAGGGGTTGGAGGCAGTTAGAAATGTTTTAGTCTCTGATGATGAGGTCTCTAGTGATTTGCGTAATTTTCTTATTGAGTCTATTCAATTTATATTATCTCACAATTATTTTCTTTTTGATGACACCTTTTATTTACAATTACACGGGACTGCCTTGGGCACGAGGTTTGCGCCGAGTTTTGCCAATATCTATATGGGGGAATTCGGTGCAAACCTCGTGTTCTATGGTTGTTACATTGATGATTTGATTATTATTTGGGATGGTGGACCTGATTTAGCACAACAGTTTCTTTCTCACCTTAATTCTAATGACTTTAATCTCACTTTCACTTCACTATTTGACATGGAGAGGGTGAATTTTTGGGATGTGACCCTGAGGGCAGTGGACAGTAATCTCAGAGAACTATAGAAAAACAGTGGATGTAAGCAGCTACCTCCATTTTAAGAGCGGACATTATAGACCCTGGATTTTGAATATCCCAAAGTAGATATGGGTAGAATTTATCGGAACTGCACAAATGTGTCTGATTTTAATAGAGAAGCAGACCTAATGACTAAAGACTTTGCTGATAGGGGTTACCCAGATTTACTGGTCCAAGAGGCCAGAGATTATGCATTAAACATGGACAGATCCTCTCTCCTAAAAAATACTGGTGTCTCTGGGGTTGATAACTTATTTGAGACTGACAAAAATGGGTCTAGGTACAACAAACAAAAGAGTAATGGACAGACATCCTTGGGTTATATGTTCATTAGCATGTTTATTAGAAAATCCAATCAAGTAAAGAAAATTGTACAGAAGAATTTTGCTATTCTAAAACATGACCCTATATCAGGGAGACTTTTACCCGAGAATCCCAGAGTGATTTTTAAAAAGAACAGGGATTTAAAGAATTATTTGTCACCTAGTTTTTTACAAACTAGGGACAAAAATATTAAGGGGATAAATAAAGATCCAAATGCCATCACATGGCTCCCGAAAAGACCTATGGGAACCTATAACTGTGGTCACACAATATGTTTAACTTGTAAACATATATCACATAGAACATCTACAATTACCTCATTTACCAACAAAAGGGTTTACGACATTAAGCAATTTATTAATTGTGAGACTATTTATGTGGTCTATGTCCTTCAGTGTGCGTGTGGCCTACAATATGTGGGACGTACCACACGCACACTGAAGGACAGATTTAGAGAGCATAAAAGAAATATTGTAAATAAATGTACCAAACATAGTGTGCCAAGACATTGGCAGAATGCCAACATGGTAATGCGGACAATATATAACTGATAGGGGCTGAACATATTGCCCCAACTGCCCGAGAGGGAGATAGATTTGCAAAACTCTGTTTAAAAGAATCAGAATGGATTTTCCGCTTACAATGTTTGTCCCCTGAGGGGTTAAACGAGATGTTAGAATTTGTAGTAAATATAAAAATAAAAGTTATACTATGTTACCTATGACCTGAATGTCACCTATATAAAAAAATGTTTCCACAGTTATACCAACTATCTTCTCTATGTATGTAGTTTTTCATCTCTGTGTTAAATAATATAATATGAATTTACTAATGACTTTAATAGATAGATACATTTGTTTTTGATTTATTATATCTCAATCTACCTACTCTAAAAATTGTAGTAATCAATTGATTTTTTGAAAATAAATGTATTTATGTACATGTCTATGATATATGTTGTATGAATTTATGTATGATATGTGCTCCTGATATTGCGACTAGTAACTCAGTAAGCTTCTCTATATATTTATGGAACATGCATCATTTCTTTTATTTTTATATTATTACATATTATTTTCTTTTTTGTTTATTTGTGTTTTTTGTATTGGTTTGTTTTTGTTCAACTGAATATGTGGGAAAAGGAGATATATATATATTTGTATATGTATGTATGTGTTTATGTATGTCTACTATACGTTTTTTAATCATAATGGACCTGATTCACACTTAAGAATCTTCTTAAAATAAGAACTTGAAGTCACTCCTGGGCTAAACCATGTTGATTGCAGGGGAGTCATATTTCATCTGTTGCAAACAGTATTAGTGTTGAGAGGTGATATTTCCCAGCCCAAGTCTAAATAACAGTGTGATAGTAAAGCTGGTCAGTATCTGTGTGCAGTAAGCAATTCAAAGTTGTATTCCTGCATGCAAAGAATACAATTAACTTGACTCCCCCCGAAAACAACATGGTTTTGCCCAGGAGAGACTTTAAGTTCTTATTTTAAGAAGATTCTTAAGTGTGAATCAGGTCCAATATGTTTATATTATAATATTAATTTATTGAGCACTCTTGCAACTCCTTCTTAGTATTATACTTAGAATTTTAACTGTATCAACTTGTGGTTTGAATGTTTTTCCCGGAAACAAGTGTCACAGCTGTGAGTTAAGTAATAAGGCAGATTCTACTTAAATAGCCTCCCAGAAACCTTGGGCAACATTCCCTTTTTGTGTCTTGATAAAGTCCAGGTGCGGACGAAACGCGTCGACGAGACCCGCTACACCGATCTGTCTTTTGTGGAATCCATTGTGGACCTCTTTGTGGCAATATGGTTTACCTCACATCCTTTACCCTCAATTATACCTACAAGCGGAGGTGCCTATCCGACTTTACTTTTGCCGGCGGGGGCTCCTGCTAGCATAGTATTGTAATCCAGCTATAGCAGAACCTATGAGTGGAGCAAAGTTTCTGTACAGCGGTGAATCTCTGTGTGCTTATATCATCTTGACAGCAAAGACATTACCTGCTTACCTCCAGTCGGACCTGTCCGTTATTCATCTGATATCCGTGCAGCGGTGAGGTCTTTGTGCTTTTACCATCTGAACAGCCAGGACACTATTCACTTACCTCCAGTCTGACCTGTCTGTCATTCATCTGGTAATTATATGCCCTGGAATCCCTCTCAACAACCACCGCTATTTAATTTGGACATACTCACACTCTACTCTGTTTCAAACACTACCTACTGCTATTATCTATCTTGGAATCACCTATAATTTATTTCAAGTGCTACAGAGGTCTTTTTGTATCCACATATTGTTTATAGGACGAATACCCTGATTATTATCCTATACACAAATCTTATTGTTTCAAGACAAACGAGAAACCAAGTTTCCTGGGTTATATGTCTATAATTGTACAATATCTGACACTTTGCTCGGTGTAGTTTTTTAATCGTAGTTTTTAATAAATCTTTTGTTATATAATTGGAGTTGCAAGATCTCTTAACCCACTGTGGCAGGCGCAGCTTTTTCTCGGCATTTCAATGGTTTTTAGGGGTTATTGTACATACCCCTTTAGCTTGCTGCTGTCCATAATTGGGGTGTTTTCTGACATTTATAGAACTAGTGACTATCTAATTACATGGTCTCTGTTTTTATGTATCTGTTTGCACAAGTCTATCGTATAGTTTTTGATTTATAGTTTTTTGTTTTATATTTATTTTTGTTTGGTTATATATTTATTTTTTAGTTAATTGTGTTGTTTCCTTCCATTCTCTTGATAAAATAAGCTCGTGGTCTTGCACTCTCCTAATACCTAGCGCTCATCCAAATATACGTTTTTACTTCCTCATATACCCCCCATGTAACATCTCCTCATACACCCCCCATGTAACATCACCTCATACACCCCCCAGGTAACATCTCCTCACACACCCTCCCATGTAACATCACCTCATGTGTATATCTACGCTATTTGGCTGCACAGTGTGCCAGGTGCTCCAAGCTCTACCCGTTCGGGTCTTCACGCTCATTTGGAGATTTTTCCTGCGGGCTGGCCACAATCACCTCATACACCCCCCATGTAACATCACCTCACACACCCTCCCATGTAACATCTAATCATACACCTCACATGTAACACCTCCTCATACACCTCACACATAACACCTCCTCATACACCTCACACATAACATCTCCTCATACACCTCACACGTAACATCTCCTCATACACCCTCCATGTAACATCTCCTCATACACCTCACATGTAACATCTCTTCATACACCCCCCCATGTAACATCTCCTCATACACCCCCCATGTAACACCTCCTCATACACCCCTCATGTAACATCACCTCATACACCCCCATGTAACATCTCCTCATACACCCCCATGTAACATCTCCTCATACACCTCACATGTAACATCACCTCATACACCTCACATGTAACATCTCCTCATACACCCCCCCATGTAACACCTCCTCATACACCCCTCATGTAACACCTCCTCATACACCTCACATGTAACACCTCCTCATACACCTCACATGTAACATCTCCTCATACACCCCCCATGTAACACCTCCTCATACACCCCCCATGTAACGCCTCCTCATACACCTCACATGTAACATCTCCTCATACACCCCTCATGTAACATCTCCTGATACACCTCACATGCAACATCTCCTCATACACCTCCCATGTAACACCTCCTCATACACCCCCCATGTAACACCTCCTCATACACCTCACATGTAACATCTCCTCATACACCTCACATGCAACATCTCCTCATACACCTCACACGTAACATCTCCTCATACACCCTCCATGTAACACCTCTCATGTAACATCTCCTGATACACCCCTCATGTAACATCTCCTGATACACCCCCCCAGGTAACATTTCCTCATACACCTCCCATGTAACACCACCTCATACACCTCACACGTAACATCACCTCATACACCCCCCCATGTAACATCCCCTCATACACCCTCCATGTAACATCTCCTCATACACCTCACACGTAACACGACCTCATCATACACACTAGTGACGTTATTATTTACCCCGCCCATTTTCTGGTATAACCAATCAGCACCCGAGTTGCGGTAACCAGGCTGCCGGATTTGTCGTTAGCTCGGATGTGGTTGTGAGACAATGCCCACAGGAAAGATGGACGAACTCTGTATAAGGGCGGCTCCGTGTAATGGAAGAGGGTGTTGCCCACAGCTGTCATGGCGGACATTCGGCAGTCACGTGTCGCAGGCGGGAATCTTGAAGTAGTTCCTGGGGCGGAAGCTGTTCGCATGACCCTGATGTACGCGGAGCGGGTGAGTCCGGGGTGTCCGCAGCGCCCTCCACAGGCCGGGGTCCGCAGGGGGCAGCTCCCCCCTACAGATTGTTGTCGTCATCATCATCACCATCATATAATCCTTATTACATGTCCCTCATATTATCCTTATAATTACATGTCCCTCATATTCTCCTTATTACATGTCCCTCATATTATCCTTATTATTATTACATGTCCCTCATATTATCCTTATTATTACATGTCCCTCATATTATCATTATTATTATTACATGTCCCTCATATTATTATTATTACATGTCCCTCATATGATTATTATTACATGTCCCTCATATGATTATTATTACATGTCCCTCATATGGGCCCAGATCCAGAACTACGTCCGTCTTCCATTGATAGACCGCATATACGCAATCTACGTATCTAAACGATGCGCAGATTACGTACAATAGCTACTACGCATGCACAGTAGCTATTGTTCAGTGAATTATGTCCGTCTATGGAAGGCGGACGTAGTTCTGGATCTACCCCATGATTATTATTACATGTCCTCCATATCATTATTATTATTACATGTCCCTCATATCATTATTATTACATGTCCTCCATATCATTATTATTATATGTCTCTCATATTATCCTTACTATTACATGTCTCTCATATTATCCTTACTATTACATGTCCCTCATATTATCCTTATTATTACATATCCCTCATATTATCATTATTATTACATGTCCCTCATATTATCCTTATTATTACATATCCCTCATATTATCCTTATTATTACATATCCCTCATATTATCCTTATTATTACATGTCCCTTATATTATTATTATTATTACATGTCCCTCATATTATCCTTATTAGTACATGTCCCTCATATTATTATTATTATGACATGTCCCTCATATCATTATTATGACATGTCCCTCATATCATTATTATTACATGTCCCTCATATTATAATTATTATTACATGTCCCTCATATTATAATTATTATTACATGTCCTTTATATCATCAATATTATTATTACATGTCCCTCATATCATCATTATTATTATTACATGTTCCTTATATCATCATTATTAATATTACATGTCCCTCATATCATTATCATTACTACGTGTCCCTTGTTATTTCCTTGTCCCTCATACATTATCATTATTATATCTCCCGTGTCCCTTATTTTATGTTGTTGTTATTGTTGTTATTATTCTCCTGTCCCTCAAACATTATTATTTAATATTACTCCTGTGTCCCTTATTTTATGTTGTTGTTATTCCCTTGTCCCTCATACATTATTATTATTATATCTCCTGTGTCCCTCCCTTATTTTATGTTGTTGTTATTCCCCTGTCCCTCATACATTATCATTATTATATCTCCTGTGTCCCTTATTTTATGTTGTTGTTATTCCCCTGTCCCTCATACATTATCATTATTATATCTCCTTTGTCCCTTATTTTATATTGTGTTGTTATTATTCCCCTGTCCCTCCTTTGTCCCTTATTTTATATTGTGTTGTTATTATTCCCCTGTCCCTCATACATTATCATTATTACGTCTCCTGTGTCCCTTATTTGATGTTGTTGTTATTTTTATTACTACATGTTACTTTATTATTATTATTATTATTATTACATGTCCCTCATATTGGGCTGGATCCATGGAACGTCCGTTGCCCATAATACGTCCGTCAGATACCGATTATAGCTAGTGCGCATGCGTAGTAACTAATTTACGTAATCTATGTAACAAAACGATGCGTATATTACGTAAATTAGTTACTACGCATGCGCAGTAGCTATTTTCTGCATCTAACGGACGTATTATTGGCGACGGACATTGTTCTGGATCCAGCTTATTAATAATATTGCATGTCCCTGATATCATTATTATTACATGTCCCTCATATAATGTTCATTATTACATCTCCTGTGTCTCTTATATTATATTGTGTTATTATTATCCCCCTGTCCCTCATACATTATCATTATTATATATCCTGTGTCCCTTATTTTATGTTATATTGTTATTATTCTCCTGTCCCTCATTCATTATTATATCTCCTGTTTGCCTTATTTTATGTTATATTGTTTTTATTCCCCTTTCCCTCATACGTTATCATTATTACATGTCCTGTGTACCTAATTTTATGTTGTTGTTGTTATTATCCTCCTGTCCCTTATACATTATCATTATTACATCTCCTGTGTCCCTTATTTTATATTGTTGTTATTATTCCCCTGTCCCTCATACATTATCATTATTATATCTCCTGTGTCCCTTATTTTATGTTGTTGTTTTTTTTGTTATTCACCTGTCCCTCATACGTTATCATCATTATATCTCCTGTGTCTCTTATTTTACGTTGTTGTTGTTATTATTCCCCTGTCCCTCATACATTATCATTATTATATCTCCTGTGTCTCTTATTTTATGTTGTTGTTCCCCTGTCCCTCATACATTATCATTATTATATCTCCTGTGTCCCTTATTTTATCTTGTTGTTGTTGTTCCCCTGTCCCTCATACATTATCATTGTTTAGGTATGGCAGGGAGAAGCGTGGCTGTCCAGGGTGGCGTTCTGAAGACCTATGGGCGCGTGTGTCCTGTCAGGAGGGTTCAGCCACAGAAATGGATCTCTCCGGTGCAGAATAAACATCTCTTCTCCAGCTCCTCGTCTTCTTCGCTTCTGTCCTCTGAGATGTCCACCTCCGGAGACTCGGATTTTCTGCCTCCTAGAAGGTGCGTCTCGTGTCCTGTGACGCGTCATATACGTGTCAGTATTGTATGTATTTTTATTCACGCTACGTGTCAGTATTGTATGTATTTTTATTCACACTACGTGTCAGTATTTTTTATTCACGCTACGTGTCAGTATTGTATGTATTTTTATTCACACTACGTGTCAGTATTTTTTATTCACACTACGTGTCAGTATTTTACGTAGTTGGATACACATCACCAGCGGAGTTTAACTTATTGTCGTATACTTACTTTAGAGATTTCAGGACTATCCATTAGAGATCCAGTTTTTTGATTTTTAAGTGTACACTGTCTGTCATTTATTTTCACTTAGTTGGACACATATCACTAGTGTAGTTTTAATATTATTTCCCTTTCCTCCATATGTCAGCACACCACTGGGTTAATATTTCCTTCCTGGAACCAGACAGGAAATAAAGAAGACACCGCCCATATAAAGCCTCCTCCATCCGGTCCATAGTGTCTTCTTTATTTCCTGTGGAGCCAGAGAGGAAGTGTAGAGAGCTAGGGCTTACCTGGGTCCCCGACGAATTCAGAAGCTTCCTGTTGGTGCTGCTTCGAGCAGAGGTGCGGGCCGGCCTCACATCGTGTCTCCAAAGGCGCGCGCTTCCTAGTGCCCGCCCCTATATACCGAGGGCGGGCAGGAGAGAGTTTGGCAAGAAATTGTCTCCTATCGTGGAGGCGGCAATTTTCCTGGACCCCCGCTTTGTCAGAGGGCCGGATGGCATGTTTAAACTGGCGCTTTTCTACCATGCACAATCCGTCTATCCAGGCAACGACTCACATGTTGCAAACCTGCAAGAGTTTGATACAGGCTAACGGATCCAAAACATTGGACATATTTCCCGGTACTGCAACTTTATGTTAGTAATTGGATTACCTTACCAGCTTGTACGTTGTTCCTGATCTAGTGCCTGTTGTATCATGGCTGTGTGGTGCTTATAGCCTGTTATATAATTGCAGTGTACAAATGCTACACTGTCGCTGCATGCCGCTTTAGAAGATAAAAGGCCACAGCAGAAGAAGTCGGGGTAAGCCCATATATATTTAAGCCCGAGCTAGTTAGTTAGTTAGTTTTTTTATCTTTTTAGGTCAGAAACCAGTAAAGAGAGGACCGAATTAAAGGCAAAATACAAGAAAATACACCTGTCTAGATGCTCATTATGTGACAAAAATCTGTCTGAGAATGATAAAGGTTCTACATGTTCAGAGTGCACTTCAACATATGTACAACAGCCTACTCCACAAATGGTAGAGCTAGTTAATTATATGAAGACAGCACTTGCAGACACTTTCATGATCAAACAAGATATGGAAAACTTCACAAAGAAAAGACCTAGAAGAGTTCTGAGTGACGCATCCGATGTATCTGATTTAGAACAAGGGGCGACTATGTCAGATCCAATTGCTTCAGAAGACGCATCAGTTAAATCATTAAAAGATGAATGCTTTAATACTGATATTGCGGATAACTTTCTTAAGCTAATATATAAGTCACTCAATATTGAGGAAAAAGAGGAAGAGAAGCTTCAGGAACTCTTATTTAAAGAAACAAGAAGTATACACAGAACCTTCCCATTGTCACAGGTCCTAAAATATCTAATACTTGAGGAATGGAAACATCCAGACAAAAGAATATCCGCAACCAACAGAATGTCTAAACGTTACCCCTTTCCCCAGGAAGAGGTCAGGAAATGGGAAGAGGCCCCAAAGGTTGAGCCAGCCATCGCAAGAATTTCAAAAAAGACTACCTGACCTCTTGATGATGTTTTGGTATTCAAAGACGCGATGGACATTGGTCTTAAAAAACAGCATTCAGTAGCTGGTACAGCCCTCAAACCGACAGCAGCGTCAGCAATAACGGCAAGAGTATTGAGAAGCTGATGCAGCTCCTTAGAGAATGATGTACTAGAAGGAGTAAAAAGAGCTGACTTACTGAAACAGATTCAAAACATGCAACTGGCAGTGGAATATCTATGCGAAGCCTCATTAGATTTGGTGAAGCTGGCAGCGAGGTCAGGAGCAACAGCAGCTGTAGTAAGAAGGGCACTATGGCTGAAGCCCTGGCAAGTGGATAGTCATTCTAAGAACAAACTCCTTACCCTGCCTTTTCAAGGAGAGTCCTTATTTGGAAAAAACCTTGACGACATTATCTCCAAGGTAACAGGAGGAAAATCTTTGTGGTTGCCACAAGAGAGAGGAAAAAGAACATGCCAATACAGACAACAAAGGAATGCGGTGCCCGAGTACAAAGAAGCAAGGCTTTACAGACCAGGTAGAGGGTACAGGAGAGGACAGCAATCCACCAGCAGGTCTTCTTTCCGTGGACAAAGATCACGGGACATCAGATCCACACTGAAACAAATGGCCCAATGAAGCCAAGGCGGCCAGTCCAGAAGAATTAGTGGGGTCAAGACTTCTTCAATTTCAAGACATCTGGGTCTCAAAAATTTCAGACAAGTGGGTGCTAGAAGTAGTGTCCACAGGTTACAAGATAGAATTTGTAACTTACCCTCAACCATGGTTCCTGGAATCCCCATTACCAGTTCAAGCACAAGAACGTATAGCACTAAAGCAAAGTTTGCTTACCATGATAAAACAGCAAGTGGTAAAGGAGGTAGAAGAAGAAAAAAGGTTCAGTGGATTCTACTCCCGGTTTTTCATAGTCACCAAAGCGACCGGAGGGTACAGAACCATCTTGGATTTACGAAATCTAAACAAGTTTATCAAACTACAGACTTTCAAGATGGAATCGTTGAAGTCTATTCTTCCCTACCTCCATCAAAATGCATACATGACGACCATCGACTTGAAGGATGCATATCTACATGTGCCGATATTTCTAGGACATCAAAAGTACCTAAGATTCGGACTGGCCACGTCCCCATCAAAAATTCTAATAGCCTTTATAGAACTTTAACAAACAATGGAAAGTAGCGCTAGATTCACTGGAAAATTTTTTTTATTAGTTAAAAAGAAACTGTGGGTCTCTAGGGACCTACTAACACATTAAGCAGCTTCTATTTGTGCAACAGTATTATTAAATATCTCTACAACTTGGTGAAAAATTGCTACAAAGTATAAGAGGAATATCACAAGGATACAAACAGTAGCAGATATAGATGGTGACGTCTCTCTGGTCTTAATTACAGAGAGGATAGCAGACCTTACAAAGCACGAATGTCTGTTCTGAATTACACACTAGATCCAGGAAATTTAGATAGCAACTGTTTCCTTTGGTATGGTGTTGAATATCCTCCGATAAGGTTGTTAGCATATCATTCTAATTGTAAAGGTTTGCAGATAAAGTTAGAGAATAAATGATGCACAAAATAAATAAAGCCACTCACGGAGAAATTGCCAGATATTCCACAGTCCTTGTGTTGACTTGCAGCTGATAAGATAGCACGCCGATAGTCGCGGCGGCTCCACGTGCCGACGGCGTCCCGCCGGCTCGTTGGTAACACGGGTATTCTTTCTCCTCCCACCAGTACAGATGAACTAATAGAATCCTCCAGTGTACGAAGGTAGAGGAGGCGGGGTCCGTTACTATTCTAGTGCTGCATTGACTGGAAGACTGGCCTTTCAAACCAAACTTTGCGATCTCCTTAGTGGTAGTAGGGTAACATGAGACTCCAGCAATTAGCCTCTTCCGGTTTCTCCACCCTCATACGGTGGTTTCATCAGAGAGTAACATGTCGGAGTCCGGTCTGATCTTTTATTTTTCTCTTATCCAATCAAAAGGGAAGTGGGTATATAAATCCCTCCTTCGATATTATTCCTTTATTAACCCCTGGATCTCCTAATGTTTTTCATTTATTTTAAAACAACAGTATAAAACAATTCAACATGTAGATGCAATTTAGACATACATTAATTCAATTTAATTTAAACAGGTGTGCTGGCATGTTATAAATAAATAATAAATAAATAATATAAATAAAAAAGGCAAAAAGATATAATAGAATAAAAAGCATAGGGAATACATATATAAAATAAAAAAATAAAAAAATATATAAAATAAAAAAAATAATAATGTTTTATATATAAATATATAATGAAAGTTCAGAATTTCAAACATAGACAATTAAATAATTTAAATATACAAATAATAAATATTTAATAATTGAAAAGGTAGTACAATCATAGATTATATTCGACGTCTATCATAGTAGACGTCCCTAGGTGGTTTATAGATTTATAGTAATAGTTGTATAATGGGACTTCCATTATACAAATATACCCAATATATAATAGAATATAGTTTCAACAACATGTTGTATATAAATATGGTCATTAAACTATAAAGAGGACCCCCTAATCACCATAATCAGAAGAATTATATCTATCTTCTCCTCCCCTCAGAAACAATTCAGTTCAATACATTCATTGAGGCCCACTGGATGCATGGTATTCAACCTAAATATCCAGTAGGCCTCTCTTCTACATAATCTAGAGAATCTGTCTCCCTCCCTATTTGTGCCAGGTATCCATTCTATCCCTTTTATTTTTAGGACATTTACATCGCCATTATGGCATAAATTGACATGTTTGGAAAGCGAGTGTAAGCAGTTCTTTTTGGCAATATTTCTTCTGTGCTCATAGAATCTCACTGCCAGTTGTCTTGTGGTACGCCCTATATACTGGGCTCCACAGATGCAAGAGATCTGATATATCAGATAAGTAGTCTTACAATTCATGAAATTCTTTATTGTAAATGTTTCGCTGCCATCAGACGATGAGAACTGCTTACTCTTATTTTCACAAAACACACACGTAGAACATCGATTCTGCCCACATCGGAAAAAACCGACTGGTCTAGCAGGGATCCATGTGGATTCTCTATCGGGTTTGGTCACACTAGAGAGGTGGCTATGTACAATAAAATCCTTAATATTTCTAGCTTTTTTAAAAATTATTTGTGGTTCAGCCCCCATACAGGTTTTTAATTTATTATCAAGAGTCAGGATAGAATAGTTTCTTTTGATTATCCGTTTTATCTCTCCTGCATAGGAGTTAAATTGGGTCACAAAAATCGGATTGTCTGTATCCAACTTATTACAGTGTTTATTTTTATTTTTACTTTTGGGTTCCAGGAGAGTTGATCTTACGCTTTTAGTGGCCTCATCAAAGGCTTTATCAATTATGTCCACTGGGTATCCTTGTGCTAGAAAAGACTCTCTCAAAGGTTGACACTGATCTTTAAAAAGCTCTATTGAGCTGCAATTTCTCCTCACTCTGAGAAACTGGCTTTTGGGTATTCCCTCCAGCCAGCTTTTTTTATGACAACTTCGGTAGTTCAGAAAGTGATACGTATCCACCTCCTTTTGGTATACACCTGTCTGCAGAGCATCCCCCTCCCCCCTCACCATGACAGAAACATCTAAAAAATTAATCCTATTGGTGCTAACAGTATGGGTGAATTTCAAACCATAATCATTATTGTTAATGTGAGAAATAAAATTAGTGACGGAAATAAGATCCCCATCCCAAACAAAAAATAAATCATCTATATATCTGCCATAGCGAACCAGGTTTGTCCCGAAAGGGCCATTCCAGATAAATTTATCCTCAAAATGGCCCATATACAAGTTGGCATAACTCGGGGCAAACCTGGTGCCCATGGCAGTTCCCCTACATTGGTGATAATAGTGACCATTAAAAATAAAATCATTGTGTTCTAAAATAAATTGGATACTATCTAACAAAAATTCACAAAGTGCTGGTGATATAGTGCTCTCCTGTCTTAGGATCTGACCGACCGCATCAATGCCTTTGTCATGTGGTATGTTTGAATACAAAGATTCAACATCACAGGTAATCAATTTGTAATTAGGTAACCAATTGATGCGCTCGATCAGATTCAGAAAACAGGAGGTATCTTTAATGTGTGATTTAAGGTGTGAAACAAGTGGCTGTAAATGAAAATCAACAAAATGTGACAAATTGGAAGTGAGTGACCCAATCCCTGATATAATGGGGCGTCCGGGGGGGTGCTCTGCAGACTTATGCACCTTTGGTAAATAATAAAATGTCGGGACAATAGGATATTTATTCCAAAGAAAATCAAAAGTATCCCTCGAAATAGTCCCTCTCTCTTGGGCTTTATTAATCAATTGTGCAAACAACTTCTGATTGGACTCGCTGGGATTCGCTGGAAGCCTCGTATAGAAGGTCTCATTATTCAGCTGCCGTAAAGCTTCCGCTATATAGTCCTCCTTGTTTAAGATGACCACACCTCCGCCTTTGTCGGCGGGTTTCACCACGATACTCTCATCCTTCAACAAAGCTTCCAGCGATTTCCTTTCGTCCCTATTCACGTTGTCATATAGTGATTTATTTTCATGTTTTTTACACAAATTTCTAAAATCTCTCAGAGTGGATTGGTAGAAGGATTCAATATGATCCCTCTTTAGTTGGAAGGGAAAGAAATCTGATTTCTTCTTTGGTAGTCTTCTCACAATACTATTATCAATACCCTCCTGAGAGTTCTCTTTTTGTAGGTCAACCAAAATATCAATAGCTTCTTTCTCTTGTACATCAAAGTCTATACTTTCCATAGTGACCTCATCTATAATAAATGGATCATCTCTATTCTTAGTCACTTCATTAATACTACCAGGTGCCGTGCAAAAGAACTTCTTTCTACATACATTCCGAGTAAACTTGTTTAAATCTACGAATAGATTAAACAAGTTTGGTTTAACTGCTGGGGCATATTTCAGTCCCTTTAGTAGGAGTGCTTTTTCACTGGGTTTCAACTGTCGGGAAGACAGGTTGAAGATGTTATTTCGCATCATTAAATTCTTTTTGCACTTTTGCATGGCACTCTTCCCTTTTCCCCCTCTACAACCCCTCCTTCCGACATCCTTCTCTTCCTCGGGGTGTTTAGAAAAATTTGTTCGTACCGATTCCTTATAGAACTTCTAAGGCTAGAGAAAATAGCAATTTGGCCATACTTGGACGATATGATGATAGCAGTAGAATCAAAAGAAGCTGCAGAAGATCATACTCAAAGAGCCATATCTATGTTAAGAAATTACTGGTGGATCATAAATATTAACAAGAGTCAGTTGTCGCCCAAACGACAATTAAACTACTTGGGGGTCATGTTAAACACCCACACAATGACTGTATCACTGACAGCAGACAGAGTGAGGAAACTTTGTTCACAGATACAATCCGTCCAGACAAAAAAAGTAATAACAGCACACGAATGCCTAAAATGTCTAGGTCTTATGTCCGCAGCAATAGAATCGCTGCTATGGGCAAAGGCACAGATGAGACCCCTTCAAAGGTGCTTCTTGACTCAGTGGGACAAAGACCCCAAAAACAAGTGGCAAAAGATATTGATCTCAAGAGAAGTCAAAATATCCCTGAATTGGTGGACGAACCAGGCAAGACTGAAAAAGAGAGTCTTTTCAACCCTTACAGTATATACTGGTAACCACAGACGCAAGCACAACAGGTTGGGGGGCCACGTGCGGACATCGGTCAGTTCAAGGCAAATGGAACAGAAAAGACCGAAAAGTACACTCCGACGTAAGAGAGTTAAAAGCACTGTCTATGGCATTGAAGCAACTACAAGCAGTAATACAAGGCCAAGCCGTTTCAGTTCAATCAGACAACAAGGCTGTGGTGGCACATCTCAACCGACAAGGAGGCACAAGAAGTGTGTTATTATCTCTGGAAACAAAAAGGATTATGGCATGGGCAGAAAAACACCTTTTAGATCTGAGAGCAGTCTTTATTGCAGGTACAGAAAATCTCCAGGCAGACTTTCTCAGCCCATCCTACCAGACGAGTGGCAGTTAAACAAATCATCATTCGAACAGCTTGTACACATCTGGGGTCAGCCACACGTAGACCTTATGGCCTCAAGAAGCAACAAAAGAGTACAGAATTATTTCTCACGCTACAGAGACACTCAAGCACTGGCCATAGACGCTCTAACGGCACCATGGGACTTCGACAGAGCTTACATTTTTCCACCAATATCGATGATACCGAGGGTACTCAGAAAAATAGAAACAGAAAGGACAACTGTGATAGCAATCCTTCCATTCTGGCCCAGGAGGCCGTGGTTCTCGAAAGTAGTACAACTAGCCATAGATGTGCCATGGACACTCCCAGTGTTTCCAGAGCTGTTGACTCAAGGTCGGGTGGTTCATCAGGACCCAGGCGCCTTAAAACTAACGGCATGGCTGGTGAGAGGGAGAACCTCGGAGGGCAGGGATTCTCGGATAAAGTGATTGAAACCCTTCTTAAATCAGGAAAGAACACCACTTGCAATACCTATTACATTACAGAGTATGGAAGATCTTTTCCTCGTGGTGCGAAATGAATAAACGTAAGGAAAATAACATACCTTCTATACTAGACTTTCTCTAAGCATGTCTTGAAAAAGGGCTTGCTCTTAGCTCGTTGAAGGTACAGTTGTCTGCTCTCAGTGCAGTCCTTGATACTGATCTAGCCAGCAATAAATATATTTCTAGATTTTTTTTACAAGCGACAGCCACCTGAAACCTTAACCTAGTATTAGAGGCCTTAACAGAATCACCTTTTGAGCCACTAGAAGAAGTAAGTCTCAAAATTCCAACATGGAAAGTAGTTTTACTGGTAGCCTTAACATCGGCAAGAAGAGTATCTGAGTTACAGGCATTATGCATGGAACAACCGTACATTAACTTTTTTTCGGATAAAGTGGTATTAAGAACCAACCCTGATTTCCTACCAAAAGTTATTCAAGATTTTACATAAATCAAGACATCTGCCTACCGTCCTCTTATCCAGATCCCAAGTCCCCAGAACAAGTACAATTACAGAATCTGGACTTAGTAAGGGCCCATTCAATCTATATTAACAGAACTTCTTCATTGAGAAAAACCAAACAGCTATTTGTCTTAACGGAAGGCTGCAGGAAGGGAAACCCTGCATCTAAACCCACATTGCCCAGATGGATAACATCATGCATTACAGAAGCCTACAGGACAAATACCGCCACAAGGTATCAAGGCACATTAAACTAGAGCAATAGCCTCCTCATGGGCGGAGAAAAAGGAAGCCTCAGTGACTGACATTTGCAGCAGCATGGGCTTCAATACATACATTCACAAGGCATTATAGAATGGACATTCTTTCGGCCAAAGAATTTGAATTTGGCACCAAGGTGTTGGGTGCAGTATCTAAGAATAATTAGATGTACCAGACTTTTAGTATGGTCGGCCCACCCAGTGCGGTCTAACTGCTTGGGTACGACCCACTAGTGTGCTGACATGGAGGAAGGGGAAACTATAGATTATACCTGGTAATAGTGTTTCCTCTTCTATATGTCAGCACACTGCGATCCCACCCAGTAATATGTGTCATTTAATTTGGATGTATTAATCATATTTATTTTAAAGCTTTTGAAGTTGGAAGACACTATGGACCAGACGGAGGAGGCTGTATATGGGCGGTGTCCTCTTTATTTCCTGGCTGGTTTCAGGAAGGAAGTATTAACCCAGTGGTGTGCTGACATACAGGAGTAGAGGAAACCATATTACCAATTATAATCTATAGTTTTTGTGTCAGTTTCAGTATTTCACAGCTTTAGAGATTCCACCTCCAAATAATTTCCTCATCCCTTACTTTTCTGTTTTATCACTTATTAGTGTTCAGGCAATTTTATATACACTCCATTTAATATGGAGGCCCACTTTTAGATTGCACTCCAAATGTATTTTATTTCATCACTTGGTCCCCTTATCATTTCCCTGTTTTATGTCCCGCCCCCTATAGGCACCCTGGTACTCACCTTTGTTACAAAGTGCCCCGTCCTACCAGTAACAAATTGCCCCGTCCTACCAGTAACAAATACTATAGAAACGTTAGAACCCATGTAAATATAGGATAAGCCTCCAGCCGCACAAAAGGCTTTACTGCTTTCTTGCTCCTTCTCTTGGCTAGTGACATACACGCCGGGTTACATGTAATACTGGTGACATACACGCCAAGTTACATGTAATACTGGTGACATACACGGCGAGTTACATGTAATACTGGTGACATACCCTCCAGGTTAGGGAAGGGTTCTTTACAGTAAGGGCAGTCAGGATGTGGAGTCACTGCCAGGGAAGGGTTCTTCACAGTAAGGACAGTCAGGGTATAAAGTCACTGCCAGGGAAGGGTTCTTCACAGTAAGGGCAGTCAGGATGTGGAGTCACTGCCAGGGAAGGGTTCTTCACAGTAAGGGCAGTGAGGATGTGGTGTCACTGCCAGGGAAGGGTTCTTCACAGTAAGGGCAGTCAGGATGTGGAGTCACTGCCAGGGAAGGGATCTTCACAGTAAGGGCAGTCAGGATGTGGAGTCACTGCCAGAAAAGGTTGTGATGGCAGCTGGATATGGTATGTTTAAGAAAGGATTAGATACATTTTTAGCAGAAAAGGACATTCAGGGTTACCAGGACCACTAATTTAAATAAAGGACAGTAGTGGAGCAAGGGAGAAATGTATGTATTTATTTATC